>APFE030259725.1:178363-188810 GCA_000404065.3 Pinus taeda
AGAGATGCCAATGTTTCTTTGGGGATAAGCTGCAAGAACAATTGTTTATGTCCAAATAGATGCCCACATCGGATATTGGACTACAAAACTCCCGAAGGAGTCTTCACAGGTGAGAGACCAAATGTTGAGCATTTAAGAATCTTTAGTTGTCATATTTATGTTCATGTGCCCAAGGAGAAAAGGATGGAGTTGGAAGCTTTCGGAAATAAAGGAACTTTTGTTGGCTACAGTGAAAATTCAAAGGCCTTTAGGGTCTATGTTCCAGGACAACATTCTATTGAAACATCCAAGGATGTTATATTTGATGAGTATGCTACTTTCTAAAAGTCCAAGGGTTCACACTAGGACTCTAATGATGAGGTGCAGGTGGCTCCATAGAATGTGGAATCGAAATCTAAAGAACCCGAACCAATGGAACAAGATACTCATGAAGAATCTGATGCTTACGAACTTATTGAATCTCCAACGGCCACTGTACCTAAAACTAGAAAGAGACCTGTCTGGCTTGAAAGAACATTGAAGGAAGATGAAGAAAATGCTGCACCTCGTGGGACCTTCAGGGAAAGTAAGAAGTCGATGAAGTATTCTGATTATGCAGCAATGATGTGCAAGATCATTGAGTCCAAGCCATCCACATATGAGGAAGCAACTGAGCATCAAGTTTGGAAAGATGCTATGATCAAAGAATATCAATCTATTTTTGTTAATGAAGAACGATGTTTGGGAATTGTGCCAAGACCTAAAGGGAGGTTCGTTGTGTCTTCAAAATGGATTTCCAAAATCAAGCATGCACCTGATGGAAGTGTTGAAAAGTACAAGGCAAGATTTGTGGCCTGAGGATTCTTGAGGGAGAGGATTATGAAGACACCTTTGCTCCCGTTGCCATGTATGCTTCTATTAGATTTGTCATTGCTCTTGCTTCTATTGCAAGTTGGAAATTGCATCAAATGGATGTCAAGACTACTTTTCTAAACAGAGCCATTGAAGAGGAAGTCTATATTGAGTGACCTCAAGGCTTTGAGGTCCATGATAGAGAAACAAATTTTTGCAAATTAAAGAAAGCCCTGTATGGGCTAAAGCAGGCTCCTCATGCACGGTAATCCTGTATTGATGGCTATCTATTGAGTCTTGGTTTTAAGAAGAGCGATGTTGGTCTGAACATGTACTTCAAAGCTGTTGAAGGTGAGCCCTTGATGTTGTTGTTGTATGTAGATGATTTGTTTCTGACTGGGGCTGAAGTTCTAATTATCCAGTGTAAGAGGGAGTTGGTTTCCAAATTTGAGATGAAGGATCTTGGTCTCATGCATTGCTATTTGGGATTGGAAATTTGGCAAAAGGATTATGGAATCATTGTTGGCCAAAGAAAATACATTATACGATCGTTCAGGGATTTGGCATGATGGACTACAAGTCCATGGACACTCCTATGGGGATGAATTTGAGGAAGATTCAAGACTGTGACTCTGATTTAATTGATCCCTCTTTGTATCACAAATTGATTGGCTCGTTGAACTATCTTGTAAACACTAGACCTAACATTTGTTATGTTGTGAACACATTGAGTTAATTTTCGGTTGAGCCCTGACATGTGCACTGGGTTGCAACAAAACATACACTGAGATATTTGCGTGGCACCATTCAATATGGTCTGAGATATGCTTCCAATGGAGAATGGCATCTGCATGGATTCAATGATGCCGATTTGGCTGGAAGCTTTGATGATAAGAAGATCACCTCTGGATTCTATTTAGATTGGGCTCTGCTATGATTTCATGGTCTAGTAGAAAGCAAACTTTTGTTTCTCTGAATATGACTGAAGTTGAGTATATAGTCCTTGGAAAGAATGTTAAATGAAGATGTACTAGCAGTGATAGTAGATCTAAAGTAATCTTGGATCTTGTGCATTTTGATGTCGGAGTATATGTCTGGCAAGACCTTTGGTGGCAATTTGTATTATGTCTCCATTGATGATTACTCCCGCAAAACATGGATTTACATCCTAAAGTCCAAGGATCAAGTATTTGATAAGGTTTCGTGAATTCAAAGCACAAGTTGAGAATGCTACAGGAAGAAGGATCAAGAATTTAAGGTTTGAAAATGGAAGAGAATAAGTATCCAAGGAATTGATTGCTTTCTGTAGGGATGCTAGAATTAAGAGGGAGTTGATAGCTCCCTACTATCCTCAACAAAATGGAATTGTCATAAGGAAGAATAGGACTATTATGGAAGTTGCAAAGGCCATGCTTCATGATCAAGAGATGCCTATGTTTCTTTGGGGAGAAGCTGCAAGAACAACTGTTTATGTCCAAATTGTTGAATAATCAAGGGCAATTAGGTGTAGTGTGGTTCTTCTTGACTTGATAACAATTTGTGGGGTCTTTTTACTTTTCTTGTTAGCCTAATCTTCTTCTTCTTATTAATGCATGTGTGTATACTTCATCAAACTACTACCAAAAACATATGAACAAGAACACAGGATGTTGGCTCTCTGCCAGGGCCAAAGCCTCTCTTCTCTTGAGAGGAAAACCGTTTAGTTTCTCTTATTGAAGCTTCTTATTGATCAATGCCAAACCCTAGACCCTTGACTAGAATGTCCTCTAAGCACAAGTCAAGTCCTTTCTCCTTTCTGCACTTTGTTCCTTGACACTTCCTTCTTCCAGCACTTCGTCCTCCTCCTTCTGGCACTTCGCTCTTCTTTAAACTGTTGGTACACCTTGTTGCACTTGCTCTAGATGAGGTGCTTCTCTTCTATACTTAGAGATATCCTTCACTTATGTAGACACCTTCCTTCAAATGAAATCCTTCTTGAGATGTAGGTGTAGATTGAAGTGATTGTACAACAGTCCTAGATTCTTGCACGTGTGGGAGGTTTACTTGATGTTGTATACCCTTCTCTCCTTCGCTTGAGTACCCTTCTTCTAAGCTTGGGTAGTAGGCCTTGTAGGCCTAGATTTAGCCCCAACCGAAGAGAGATAAATCGCTGTGAGTTGTTGTTGTCATAACCGTAGTGATAGCCCTTTGTTTCCTCGCATGTGTTATTGCAGCTACCCTAGAACAAACCTCTTAAACTCGGTTGTGAACCCTTTTCCTTTGCTCTTTTGCACCCTTTTCTTCGCTAATTTCAAAGAGGATTGCTTGACGTTATAACAGAGTGGACAACCTCTATATATAGAGGATTGTCCCTCCTTTTAGGCCGACTTGAAGGCCGAATAGAAGACTGCTGGCCGACTTGACATATATAGCTCGGATTGCTTCTTTGGAGGTGTCTTTGCTTTGGAGGAGACTTGACTTTGCTTGGAGGGTTATCCTTTGACTCTTATACAAACATATACATGGAGTAACATGCCCTTAAGGTCTTCAATAATTTTCTTTTGACTCCTTGACTCACCTATAGCACTTAACATGTGCTAGACCTATTTCAATGAGCAAGAAACTCATTGACATATATTATAAAAATAATATTTCTTTTCTTGAATAAGTACAAATATCAAAAGTACATTTATGAAGACCGGACCTAGTTACATTTCCTTCAACACTTCCTCTTAACTAGGGAGGTATTCATACCGCATTACAAGGTGTTTGGCTATGTTTCAATCTTGAAGAATTCACATAAGAGAAACCGAATTGGCAATCCATCTGTTATAGCATCATAGTGACCAATATTGTTTCCACAGCAAGGCCTTGACTAACAACTCTATCTCTCAATAGATCAAAGCACAATGTTGGCGAGACCAATGACTTATAGACACCTTAGTCATTATCTCTCAAGGTACATACCCACCCAGGTGTTCACTGAGTATGACCTTCTAGGACTATTCTTGTCTTGGGTTCCCATCCCTCAAAAACTATTGGTCCTCTTGCCTACTCTTGGCTTGAATGCCCTACACATACTCAAAGAGTATCGGATGCCAAATGATTACCCAATCCTCCCATTCTTTCTTCGCAAGTGAAGACAAGAATGTTGTGTCTATCACTTCCTCTAAATTAAGGAAGACATGCCCAAGTATCCTCTGACAAGGTACTTGTCCAAGTTCCTTTGTAAATGGGAGCTTGTTATAACTCCGTCTTAGCTAGGGACTTGTCCATTCATCAACAACTTCTTCTTTGTGGGTCCTCTCGCTGCTTGATCTCCTTCCTTTCTTTGATGTCATGAAGTCTTTGTTCGAACTTCTTCTTGATATGGCAACATCCATTGATCACTTTCCTTCCTTCTTTGTCATGTCATTGCTTCCTTCGTGGAAAGTGGCCTTCGTGTCACATACCAGGTTCTCTTGTCATCTTGTCTATGCTTCGGACTACTCTTCACATGGATGCTTCTTTGTACTTGCTTGTTCCCATGCTTTGATATAGTAGTCCTTCATGACTTCATTTGGATATTGATTCAACATTAAATGGTGCTTTTGCTAGATGGCTTCTTCATCATGACATCTTCGTAGAGTAGAATCAGTTATCTGCACCTTTCATATCTCCAAGGCCTTCATAGGTGTCAAGGGTCCTTTGATCTTTTCCTTTCTTAGTCAGAGTTGTCCTGCCTTCTTTCGGGAGATGTCTTCAATGGATCTTTGTCAGATAGTGATTCTTTCTGATCACAGTGTTCTTCACATGCTTGATCTCTTTCTTCACTTGCTTTTTCTTGGATAGATTAGTCAACCACCTTATGCTCCTTGTGGGAGCACTTCTTCATTGCTTGCTTGTACGACTAGTCAGCGTTCCTTTTTCACTTGCTTCTTAGTCAATCTTATACTCCTTACGTGAGTATTTTCTTTTGTTGACCTTCATTGCATTGTAGTACATGACTTCGAGCATGTCATTCGTGAAAGAGATTCTTTCCTACTTGATCATGTTATAGAACTATTCCCATGACTCAATAATATACAAATGATAACATGACTAAACTTTGATGCATACATACCTCATCTTGATTCTCCTTTGATCATCTTAGCTTCATGTGGTTGTCCTTGGTGTGGCCCTTCCTCCTTCATCTTAGCTTGCTTGCATATCATCCTTTTCTTGAATCCCATGAATGGGATTCCCAATGAGACATTTGCTTTTGTTTATGAATCTTCTTTTGAAGATTCCATCATAGGATCTTGAAGACCCTTACCTTACAAATGTTTCTTTCCTTTTGATGATGGAGGTCTCTTAAGATTCATAATCATGATAAATTTTCTTTCATTGTGGATGAGGTCCTATACTAGATATGCTCCTTCTACATGAATATCTTGAGCTATATCTACCATGCTCCTATATTCTAGAAGATATTTCTAACCATGCATTTAGTTTTATTATATATGCTCCTTCTACATGAGTATTTAGAACTCTAAGCACACCATGCTTCTAGATTCTGGATGATGTTTCTAGCCATGCAATATTATTCTATTCCTACATGCTTCTATCCTACTCAAAACCTTGAAAGAAGACCTTAAGTAAAGAATTAGACTTAGTCATAGTAGAAATCCAGAGGATCTTCCTTCTTTTGCTTCTTGTCTTCTTCTTTCATTTATTGAGTCACATGAGCTTCTTCCCTTTTTCTTTTGTTGTTGTTGTCCTTCTTTAGTTTAAGACAATTCCTCTTGGGGTGTCCATATTCTTGGCATCCATAGCATTGGATTTTGGACATATCCTTGTTGTTTGTTCTTCGTGGACTAAATTTGCCAAATTTTCCCTTTCTCTTGGCCATGATAGCAAATGCTTGCTCCTTTGATTCCACATCTTCCTTTGCTTTAAGTCTTGATTCCTCTATCTTGCATAGAGACCACATTTCACTTAGTGGGGTGGCTTCCTGCATGCTTGATGTGAAGCTGCCCCAATCGTTAGGTAGAGCATTGAGTACTACAGTTGTCATTTCTTTGTCAGACATGACTTCCCCTAGATCTTGAAGTTGATCCCTCATCTCAGAGATCTTCATGAAACAGGGAGCTATTCCTTTCTTTCATATCTTCATCTTGTACAATTCATTTCATAGAGATATCACTTCTTTAGTTGTGGTTACCGAGAATAACTCTAGAGTCTTTGACAGATTCTATTAGAATTCTTTGAGCTCTTGTCTCATCCTTATTGTACTTGGCTAAGGCTTGAGTTTGCTCCTTAGCAGGAATAGTAATATTCCCTTTGATGTGTTCTAGGAGTTCATTCTCCTTGAGAACTAAATCAGTCCTCTTCTTCCATGCAATAAAGTTATTGGTACCTACCAATTTATTGCTTTCCTTGTAAAAAGACATCGATGTATATTCAAAAGGGGACATATACTTACTTGATAGATTTTGAGATATAGTAGACTTGCTTTCTCCTTGAAGACTTGATGGCTTGCCTTCCTTAGATCTTGATGTTCTTCAAGTTGCTTTCTCCGAGTGGGCTTGACTTGATGATAAGATTTGCTTGATGATTGGTAGCTTGATGTAGGTCCTTCTTTCATTTCCTCTTCTTGTAGGTGCCTTTGTGTAAGGCTCTTCTTCTTGCTTTGTAGTCTTCCTTGATGAATGATAAATTGTAGGCCTTCTTGTCCTTGAAGTGATTGAAACTTCTTGGCTAGATGCTTCAACTTTTGTAGATGTCCTTCCTTGATGAGTGTTCATGAGATGCCCTTTTCTTGATGTGTCACCTTAGCTCTGATACCATGTTGAAGAATCAAGGAGAATTAGGTGTAGTGTGATTCTTCTTGACTTGATAACCATTTGTGGAGTCTTTTTACTTTTCTTGTTAGCTTACTCTTCTTCTTCTTATTAATGCATGTGTGTGTACTTCATCAAACTGCAACCAAAAACATAAGAACAAGAACAAAGGATGTTGGCTCTCTGCTAGGGCCAAAACCTCTCTTCTCTTGAGACGAAAACCTTTTAGTAAGTTTCTCTTATTGAAACTTCTTATTGATCAATGCCAAACCCTAGACCCTTGACTAGAATGTCCTCCAAACATAAGTCAACTCCTTTCTCATTTCTGCACTTTGTTCCCCGACACTTTCTTCTTTTGGCACTTCGTTCTCCGGCACTCTGTCCTTCTCCTTCCAGCACTTCGTTCTTCTTTCAACTGTTGGTACACCTTGTTGCACTTGCTCTAGATGAGATGCTTCTCTTCTATACTTAGGGATATCCTTCACTTATGTAGACACTTTCCTTCAAATGAAATGCTTCTTGAGATGTAGGTGTAGACTGAAGTGACTGTACAACAGTCCAAGATTCTTGCATGTGTGGGTGGTTTACTTGATGTTGTATACCCTTCTATCCTTCGCTTGAGTACCCTTCTTCCTCGCTTCACTTGGGAACCTTTTTCTTTGCTGATTTCGGAGAGGATTGCTTGACATTATAATGGAGTGGACAACCTCTATATATAGAGGAATTTCCCTCCTTTTAGGCAGACTAGAAGACTGTTGGCCGACTTGACATATATAGCTCAGATTGCTTCTTTGGAGTTGTCTTTGCTTTAGAGGAGACTTGACTTTTCTTGGATGGTTATCCTTTGACTCTTATACAAACATACACTTGGAGTAACATGCCCTTAAGGTCTTCCATAATTTTCTTTTGACTCCTTGACTCACCTATAGCACTTGACATGTGCTAGACCTATTTCAATGAGCAAGAAATTCATTGACATATGTTATAAAAATAATATTTCTTTTCTTGAATAAGTACAAATATCAAAAATACATTTATGAAGACCGAACCTAGTTACATTTCCTTCAACACAAATAGATGCCCACATCGAATATTGGACTACAAAAATCCTGAAGGAGTCTTCACAAGTGAGAGACCAAATGTTGAGCATTTAAGAATCTTTGATTGTCCTATTTATGTTCATGTGCCCAAGGAGAAAAGGATGTAGTTGGAAGCTTTCGGGAATAAAGGAACTTTTGTTGGCTACAGTGAAAATTCAAAGGCCTTTAGTGTCTCTGTGTTGATTTGGGGTAGCATCGGATGTGCTCTAGCCATGAAAATTGGTGGAGAGACTAAAGAGCATGAGATCTCCAAGACCCAGAAATCGTTTTGGAAAATTCCATCCGGATGAAAAGTTGAATGAGGTCCTAAGTCTAAACTTTAGAAAATAAAAATATTAATGGGTATTAATAAAGATAAGGATGAGAAGCTTCTAAGAGACGAAGATCAAGTCTATTTTAATCTTAGTTGTTGATTAGGGACTTAATCTTGGTCATTGATTCATCAATAGGAAAAGTATAACAGAAGGCTTGAGGGTTAGTTGGAGATATATTGAGGGAGACCAATCAGTTTAATTTTTGGAGCAAGGTTTGTTGAGAAATTCAAACTAGAGGTCTGGATTGTAGCAAGGGGTAGCGAGTGAGAAAAATGTAATGTTCCTAAACAAGGAATTAAGTGATAAACACAATAAGCAAATAGTCCAGCAATTAGAAAAACGAAATACACAACAAGCAGCCATGAAAACACTGGAAATAGAGAACTGCTGAAGCATTTTATTAATTCTTCAAGGGAAAATACAATGATAAAATAGAATGGTGCACCTGGGCTTGTTTCTAAGGACAAGGGTGACAAAACGCAGGTGAGTAAATGCTGATTTTAAGGCTGCCCAACTGCTGCACCAAAAACTTATCTATGATGCCTAGACACTGCACTGTCTATAGGAATCGAAGGGCTGTAATCATCGCTTCTCGTGCTTAGAAATTATAAGATTTCAGCTCTCGGATTCTTAGCCAAAAACCACCAAAACCTAAGAAGGGTTTGGCCTAGTTTAGATTTCTAAAATTCGACCCCAAGGAGCCCAACCTTTGTTGCAATTGCAAAACTTGGACTACTAGAATGAAGCTGTAAAACCTCCCAGAAACTGCCCCAAATCACTGAGATGGGCCCTCCTATGAATCTCCTTCCTTCCCAGCTAAGATTCTGCGCTGTAGCTCTTCCCCTCAGGGCCCACATGTTATCTGCACTGGCCCTCTGTGCTGTCCTCCAAGACTAGAATTTGAACTGCCTATTTGCTACACTCTCTTTCTCCAAAACTCCTCCTGAATACTGACCCAATGATGTCCTTCGAATTCCCTAGTTTCTCTGGCTAATGGCTGGCCCAATGAAGTTCTTCCTTCAACTGCGTGTCCTCTACTTGCTGGCCCAGCAATACGCACTTCTTGGTGATGGCTGAATGGATGTGCTGTAAATACTTCCCGGAACTCCTCAAGATGCTATGGAACTGCCTTCCTAGGGTGGCACTCGTAGTCCCCTGAAGGAAAGATTTAATCTCCTGCTTGAGAGATTCGTGGTTGAACAACCAGTTGACTCGGCTAAGCAGCTCGAGCAAACAGTCAAGTAAAGTTCGATGTGCAATTGTGAATGAATGACCAAGTGAGAGGCTCTTCCTCCTTATGACTTTGTGGGCCTCCCTTTGCCTCATGTCGGCCCCTCCAACAGTTATATGAATTCCCTCGAAGCAATTCAAATTGCCTAGTACGCATTCCCACGTGGGTGGCCCCCACCTTCCACTAGCAAACTAATCTGGTTGTATTTTCTCCTAAGTCCCTAAGTTGAAACTGTTTTGGTCCTTTTCCTTGGAAAAATTGTGCAAAATTGTGTAGAGACAAATCCTGTTACAAATGCTTTTGGGAAGGGACATGATAGTCCTCCCCTCGCAAATGTTGCTCTTGCCCTCAAGCAACGTCAAAGATGGGTGCTCCAAAATGTGCTCACCCTCCCAGGTGGCATCCTCATCCGGGAAGTTCTTCCAGCGTACCAAGAACTCCCTGATGGTCCTACTCCTGTTATGAACTTAAATTCATAAAAATTAATTAAAATATTAAAATATTATTGCAATAAGTAAATGATTAATTATAATCAATTAATTAACAAGTAATTAGTTAAATGAAGAGACATTAGTCCCAAGGGGCATGTCTCTCTCATTAGGCATGGCCAGTTAACTCCTATTAAAGGAGTACCGCCTCAGCCTTGTAATCATCATCCGAATGTTATTAATTAATATATATATTACATTCAGAAATCATCTGGTGTATTTTACAGTTAAATAGCAAATTAGAAATTTTTATTTATAACAGTGGTATCGAAGCCAACATTAGACTGGTGACACCCACGACGTCCTGCTGGTCTTCAGGCCCTATGGGCCTCCCATCCTCAGCCCGCTTTGCGGTTTTGCTGTTGCAAGCATTGTCGAAACAGTTGGGGTTGCTTGTGCTCAACGACATGGAAGAAATTCCGAAGAATAACAACGTGGAAGGCGTTTGTGGGTTTGGAAGCATTGCCACTGTGGGTTGACAAATTACCCGGGCCATGACTATGTTCTGTGGCATTCCCTGGGTCGGCGGCGTGAAGTTACAGTCGTGCCATAGGCGGCATCTTCGTGGCTCTATGGCTAGGAGAACAACTCCGTGACGTGGGTAGTTGACCGCCGTCTCATCGACCAATCCAAAGAACCTATTCATGAATCTGTCAAATTGTCAACGAAGCATTGTGACTGTTGAATGACCATCGATCTGGTG
>APFE030259725.1:189132-257126 GCA_000404065.3 Pinus taeda
AATTTATTAAAAAATAATTTGGGTCTGGTAGGAAAAAATGAAAGAAAATGGCAAGCAACAACAAGAACGATATGAAAAAAATTCAAGAGGACATTAGCAAGTTAAATAAACACTTGGATAACGTTGAGAAGTCAGTCAGTGAGCAGGACCAAATGGCCAATGATATCTCTTAAAAAACTTGATGAGCCAGCGTTTCGGAGGGACTGATCCTCCTTCAGCGACACAGAGTCCCAAGACTCCAGAAGGTGAAACTTCTCCAGATCATGAGTTCCTGAGGCATGAGAAGCAGTGAATATCACAAATTCACTTCAAAGAGCCAATATTATACGAAATCTTTCGAGAGGAACCATCTTAAAATAAAAAATGAATTACCTAATTATTATGGTAAGAACTATAAGGGCACCGTTGTATGGGTAAATAAGATGGACGCAATTTTTTTAGCAAACCCTCCACTTGGCCAGCAAGAAAGAGTCATGATTGCATCCAACTACTTAGAAGTAGAAGCGTACGATTGGTTTTTGTGGTGGTCGTCTAAATGTATTGGTTGTTCGTTCAATTGGAAAAACTTTAAAAACACCTTGTTAAAGAGGTTTCATGATGAGGAGGAGGATGATGTCTATGAGAGATTCATTCACCTAAAACAAAATTGATCTGTGAGTGAATACACTCATGAGTGGGAAGTATTAGCAGTAAGGCAGAGAGGGTTCTCAGATGAGGAGCTGCTAAAAATGTATTGTTGTGGCCTTAAAGATTACATTTGCGAAGAATTAAAATTGCATAAACCCAAAACCATTGAGGAAGCCAGACACGCAGCCATAATTATCAAGCGAAAATATAACCTTCACAAAGCATCATATGCGAGTAACGACAAAACTAACAACTATTCCAAAGGGAATGCAGTTAAACCCTCGTCAGAGAATACTAGCAAGTACGTTCCATCACCATTGCGAAATGAGGGGAAACAACAATCTAGTGTCGAAAGAAAAAAGGATGGAAAATGCTGGAATTGCGGAGACAAGTATTACGTAGGACACAAATGCACAACACAAAAATTGTACAACTGTGAAGACAGCTCTGACGAAATGACAATGAAGAAAATGCAAACCCTAGTCTAGAATTAGAAGAAGATATGCCACGAATTTCCCTAGCAGCCATCACAGGGATAGCTCAACCACAGACACTGAAGCTTAAAGGTCACATCAAGAAGCAAAGCGTTATCGTTTTAGTAGACTCAGGAAGTACACACAACTTCGTAGATGTCAATGTTGCAAAAAGACTGAACTATTTTGCTTACCCTGTAGCAGATTTAAAAGTTATGGTAGTGGATGGAAAACGTATAGATGGAGTAGGCAAGTGCCGTAGGGTTAAGTTGCAATTAAGCAACTACGCAATGGAGTCCAGTTTTTATACAGTTCCCCTAGGAGGAGTAGATGTCGTTTTAGGTGTACAATGGTTAAGAACACTAGGCACATATTCAACAAATCACATAAAGCAGTTCATTAAATTCAAATGGGATGGAAGGAAATATAAGTTGTTCAGGTTTCAGGCACCACCAACTCAAGTCATCTCTGCTCAATAGATGAAGAAACTTATTCGCAAGAGGGCACTAGCATATGTCACACAATGTCAACAGTTGGAGTTATTATCGATAGAAGGGACTCATCAGCCATCAGAAATTTCATCCTTGATTCAGAAATACGAGAAGGTTTTTTAAGATCTACCAATGAAGTTACCCCCTGAGAGGCAAATTGAACACATCATCGAAGTCAAACCAGACTCAACACTAGTAAATGTTAAGCCATATCATTATCCCCATCACCACAAGATAGAAATAGAATGCTTAATACAAGACCTGATGAAGCATGGAATCATTGCGAAAAGTAGAAGTCCATATTCTGCACCCGTAGTATTGGTCAGGAAGAAGGATGGATCCTTCCGATTATGTATAGATTACAGAGGAAATCATTATTAAACATAAGTTTCCGATTTTGTTCATTGATGAAATGCTAGATGAACTACATGGAGCATAATACTTTTCCAAAGTAGATCTAAGATCAGCCTACTACCAAATACAAGTAAGGCTAGAAGACGTCGAAAAGACAACATTCACGACTCATGAAGGGCATTATGAGTTCAAGGTCGTGCCATTTGGATTAACAAATGCGCCAACCACCTTCCAAGCTACCATGAATGAACTCTTTCACCCTTATCTACGGAAATTTGTATTAGTTTTCTTCAATGATATTCTGGTTTACAGTAAGACGTGGAAGGAACATCTCAAGCATCTGGAAGAATTATTGTCTGTATTGGAGAAGAACCAGTTCTATGCCAAGCTATCAAAGTGTATGTTTGGGCAAAAGGAAGTTGAATATCTAGGACATATTATATCTAGGGAAGGAGTCCAAATGGATCCCAACAAAATAAAGGCAATCAAAGAATGGCCCAAACCCAAAAATATATCCAAGCTAAGATGATTTTTAGGTTTAACCGGGTATTACAACAGATTTATAAAAAACTATGCACATCTGATAACACCCCTGACCAATTTGTTAAAGAAGAATGCTTTCCAGTGGAATGACCAAGTAGACAAGTGTTTTGAGAATTTAAATGAAGTAATGTCAACCACACCAGTGCTAGCGGCTCCTGACTTCTCCAAACCATTTGTAGTCGAATGTGATGCTTTTGGATTCAGAATTGGAGCCGTATTAATGCAGGACAACCACCCTATAACATTTGAGAGTAGGAAACTTAATAAATGAGAAGGCTTAAAATCAACATACCAAAAGGAGATGCTCGCCATCTTACACACTTTAACGAAGTGGCGCCAATATTTGCTTGGGAGTAAATTTTCAATGCGAATCGACCTTAACAATCTTCAGTTCTTACTTCAGCAAAAGACATTATCAACAAAACAACAAAAGTGGATGGAGAAGTTGTCAGCGTTCGACTTAGAAATATTGCACCAGAAAGGAAAGGAGAATGTCGTAGCTAATGCACTCTCACATAAGGATGATGACCACACAACGTGTGCCGCCATGGTAGTTGTTTTGAAATGGTTGGACGAAATTCGAGCCGAATATGCCAAGGATGAGGATTGTGACTCCATGATTAAGAATATCATTCAGTATACCATCTTTGAATGGATCAGTCAGTATAAAAGGTATTAATCAAACTGGGGGTGAAACTTCTAGAAGAAGACGAGGATCAAGGCAAAATGATGAAAGCCATTGATTAGAATCTATCTGGGTCATTGGTTCTCAATGAGAAGATTATAAGAGGAGGCTTGATGGACATCTGGAAATCACATCAGAGAGAGACCAAGAGATCGAATTTATCAGAGAGGGCAATGCAACAGTTGCTAGAGAATCGATTGAGGAGATTTATTGCAATTAGTGGAGAGATATTTTTCCGGAGGAAGTTCTCCTAAGCCAGAGAGTGCAAGGCAAAGAGGGCAGAGAGATGTCCAGAGAGGTTGACATAGGCCCATGCAGAGCTACGCTCTCGCAACACAAAGCTTTAGAGGGAGTCCGAAATTTTGCTGAGGAACTGTGGGGATCAAGTGTTGGAGTTGTGCTGTGAGATTGGGAGGACAGGTGGCCGAAGTTTCCAGCTAGCACAGGATTAGTGGAGGTGCAACGCAGTCCCATAAGCAGTGATGCAATAACTGCATGGGAGTGACGCAGTACTACGCAGTGACTGCGTAGAGGCTCACCTTTAGCGCAGACTAGTGCTGGTTCTTCCAGTGACACAGTGAGATCATCTCACTACTTTTTGTCCAGATAGATCTTTGTATAGGATTGCCAATTTGGGCATCCGAAGAATTGCACTTAGAAATTACTGCTTAATAATACAAACCCTCAGTTGCTGCACCGGTTTTCCCACATTGGGTTTTTTTGGGGACATTGGTCCAAACATAATGGTGTCACTTATTGTTATTTCTTTCTTACTCAGATACTTGTTTCCACATATTAATTTAATTAGTGGAGATTGCAGTGTGTTAGTTTCAATATTTACTGTAGAACACAATAAATAATTTGTTTAGTTATTTGACAAATAGAAGAACCTTAATCAGTTGGTGCAATAGAAATTTGGGTCTTCCAAATTTTCACATGGTATCAGAGCGCAGGTGAAGCAAGGGAGTAGATCAGAAGAGCCAATGCTGAAGAGAAGGAGGGAGATCGAAGTGCTACGTAGGCAAGAAATTAAAACCCTAGAGGGATTGCGTAGTCCAAGCCAGGAGGGCAAGATTTTCTTGGAAGATCTCTCTCTGAGTGAGTCGACACAGAGGTAAGATTTCCAGATCGAGATTTGTCAGCGGTAGGGGGAGCGTCATAGTAGAAGCTTCAGCGCAGAGCAGTTTCTAGTGAGAGACAGTTTTCTGCAGTACTCGCTGGGGAAAAAACATCATAAGAGAAAAGGAGACACTACCTTGAGGGAATTCTTCCTTAGAGGACTTCCAACCAAGAAGTCCAAATTCTCATTTAATGAATAGCAGCAAGGAGGAGCAGATCTACCGACTCTAGCAGGGAATGCATAGGCCAGCCCAGTAGCAACGCAGAGGAGAGAGGAGGCAGTTCAACATTTTTTGTTGTTGGTAGAGATGACAGCTAACGGGCTGAGAAGACTGATTGGATTGAATATCCAACTATGTGATCTGGAAAGCTAGGATCTTATGCCTTCTGGATGAACATGATCTCAAGACGTACGTCAATAGTGTGGTAGCTGTACCTGCTGATGCAGATCCACTCAAGAAGTACAAGGCTGAAATGGCGAAGGCCAAGCGGTTGATCCTTGATGGAGTGAGGGATCATGTAGTATGTCACATTGCTGGCAAAGGGACAACCAAAGAGATGTGGGATGCCTTGGCTACGCTATATCAAGGATCTTCCGAGCAACGAAAGATGTACTTGGAGGAGAAGCTGACATCAACTAGGATGGAGAAAGGGGAACACATTGATTCGTTCCTGTCAAAGCTTTTGGAAGTTTGAGATTAGTTGGCAACTGTAGGATCAACACCTCAACCTACAGAGATGGTGAGGTTGACCCTAAATTCAGTTTCAGAAGAATGGAAAGTATTTGTCCAGAGTATCCTGGGTAGAGAGAAATTGCCGGATTGGGAAGGAATGAGGGCCGCTCTTTAGCAGGAAGAGATGAGGTGAGACTTAGTCAAGTGCAAACTTGATGGTAACAACAACAGTTGGACGAAGGCCAAGAAGGATGAAGAAAATAGAGCCCTTGCATCAAAGGGGTAGTAGGGGCAGCAAAGAAAGGGGGATATCTCAAAGATCAAATGTTTCCGGTGTGGTGAACTTGGTCACTACACTACGTAGTGTCCTCTCAAGAAGAAGGACAAGGATGCGAAACATGATCTGCAGGCTGCAGCCAAAAAGATCAAGGAAGAAGAATTCGCCATGATTGCCCAGATCTCCAAGGGAGAGGTGGGTAATCTAGTACTAAAGTTCGAAAGATCTGTAGATGGGCAGGATCCTTGAGGAGTCCACCTCTTGGATCAATACCTTGCTACATGAGCCCATATCAGAAGTAGCAAGATGGACTGAGTTAGTTGATGTAGAGGAGTGTTAGAGTGATAGTTGCAGTGGCTAGGAGTGCCGGAATCAGAGCAACGCAGAGCTAGTGTTAGCAGCAATGCAGTTGGCACAGAGCAAAGTCAGCAACAACCAATGGCGTCAGTGACAGAGCATGACTAGTAGCAGTTAGAACTCCAACAACAAATGCATCATACTGAACACCTTTTTAGTGATTTTGGATGCTTTTTGGTCGTTGATGTAGTAGCAACAACAATTGGAGAAGGCTGCAGTGCAGATGCAACGTTGGCAATGGCAGGGCCAGCAACAACATAGATGCAACATTTACAAGAGTTGCAGGTTAGATGCAGTGTTGGCAGTGGCAACAACAATACAAGTGCGACATTTGCACAGTAGTTGGTGGGCAGTGATGTCAGACATCAACAACGCAGAAGGAGATGTTACAGAAAAGGGTGATGCTTTAGTAGGTTGCATTACTAGAGCACATTCCTCGCTAAGAGGGAGTGTTGGTTTCTGGTAGCATCGGATATGCACTAAGCCTCAAAATTCATAGGGAGGCTTGGAAACATGTATTTCAGAATACCTAGAAATTGTTTTGGGAAATTCCACCCAGAGAAAGTTTTATTAAAATAATTAATTATCTTTAATGGGTGCCCAAGTCTAAACATAGGAAATTAAAATAATTAAAAGGTATTAATCAAACTGGGGGTGAAACTTCTAGAAGAAGACGCAGATCAAGCCAAAATGATCTAAGCCATTGATTAGAATCTAATCTGGGTTGTTGGTTCTCAACAAGAAGATTATAAGAGGAGGCTTGATGGGCATTTGGAAATCACATCAGAGAGAGATCAAGAGATCAAATTTCTTAGAGAGGGCAGCGCGACAGTTGCTAGAGATTCGATCGAGTAGATTTCTTGCAGTGAGGGGCAAAGATAATTTTCCGGAGTAAGTTTTCCTGAGCCAGAGAGTGCAAGGCAGAGAGGGTAGAGAGACGTCAGAGAGGTTGACGCAGGCCCACGCAGAGCTACCCTGTGGCAACGCAGAGCTTTAGAGGGAGTCTGGAATTCTAAGGAGTAGTCGGGATCAAGTGCCAGACCGCGCTGTGAGACCAGGAGGATAGAGGGCTGAAGTTTCCAGCCAGGAGAGGCTCAGAGGAGGTGTAGCATAGTTCACAGAAGCAATGACGCAATAATTGCGTGGGAGTGACACATTACTGCGCAGAGGCAACGCAAAGGCTCACCTCCAACACAGAGCAGTGCCACGTCTTCCAGTGACAGGGTGAGATCATCTCACTACTTTTTGTCCAATTAGATCTCTGTATAGGATTGCCAGTTTGGATATCCAAAGAATTTTACCTAGAAATTACTGCTTAATAATACAAACCCTCAGTTGTTGCATTGATTTTCCCACATTGGGTTTTTCCAGGGACATTGGTCCAAAATTAACGGTGTCACTTGTGTGTTACTTCTTTCTTGCTTAGATCCTTGTTTCCGCATATTAATTTAATTAGTGGAGGCTGCAGTGTATTAGTTTTGATATTTACCGTAGAACATAGTAAATAATTTGTTCAGTTTTTTGAAAAATAGAAGAAACTTAATCAGTTGTTGCAGTAGAAATTTGGGTTTTCCAAATTTTCACATGGTATCAGAGCGCAGGTGAAGCAAGGGAGCGGATCGAAAGAGCCAACGCTGAAGAGAAGGAGGGAGATCAAAGTGTTGCATAGGCAGTAAATTGAAACACTAGAGGGATTGCTCAGTCCAAGCTAGGAGGGCAAGATTTTCGTGGAAGATCTCTCTTTGAGTGAGTCA
Source organism: Pinus taeda (assembly GCA_000404065.3). Taxonomy (NCBI): domain Eukaryota; kingdom Viridiplantae; phylum Streptophyta; class Pinopsida; order Pinales; family Pinaceae; genus Pinus; species Pinus taeda. The sequence continues at coordinate 196,487 of APFE030259725.1, forward strand.
ACAGAGAGGTGAGATTTCCAGATGGCGATTTGTCAGCGACAGGGGGAGCAACATAGTAGAAGCTTCAACGCAGAGCAGTTTTTGGTGAAGCACAATTTTCTAGAGCAGTTGCTGGGGTAGAAGAATGTCAAAAGGATGAAGGAGACACTATCTTGAGGGAATTCTTCCTCAGAGGACTTCCAACCAAGAAGTCTAAATTCTCATTTGCTAAAAAGTAGCAGGTAGGAGCAGATCTACCAACTCCAGCAGGCAGTGCATAGGCCAGCCCAGCAGCATCGTAGAGGAGAGAGGAGGTAGTTTGACATTTATTTTGTTGGCAGAGATGGCAACTAACGAGTTGAGAGATCAAGATTGATTGGATGGAGCATCCAATTATGTGATTTGGAAGGCTAGGATCTCATGCCTTCTGGATGAGCATGATCTCAAGACGTATGTCAATAGTGTGGTCGCTGTACCCACTGATGCAGATCCACTCAAGAAGTACAAGGCTGAAATGGCGAAGGCCAAGTAGTTTATCTTTGATGGAGTGAGGGATCATGTAGTATGTCACATGGCTGGCAAAGGGACAACCAAAGAGATGTGGGATGCCTTGACTACACTATATCAAGGATCTTACGAGCAACGGAAGATGTACTTGGAGTAGAAGCTGAGATTAGCTAGGATGGAGAAAGGGGAACGCATTGATCCATTCCTATCAAAGCTTCAGGAAGTCCGAGATCAGTTGGCAGCTGTAGGATCAACACCTTAACCTACAGAGATGGTGAGGTTGACCTTGAATTCAATTTCGGAAGAATGATAAGTGTTTGTCCAAAGTATCTTAGGCAGAGAAAAATTTCCGGATTGGGAAGCAATGTGGGCTGCTCTTCAGCAGGAAAAGATGAGGTGAGACTTAGTCAAGTGCTAACTTGATGGCAGCAACAACAGTGAGACGAAGCCCAAGGAGGAGGAAGAAAATGCAGCCCTTGCATCAAAGGGGCAGCATGAGCAATGAAGAAAGAAGAAGGATTTCTCAAAGATCAAATGTTTCCGGTGTGTTGAACTTGGTCACTACTCTATGTAGTGTCCTCTTAAGAAGAAGGACAAGGATGCGAAATATGATTCGCAGGCTGCAACCACGAAGATTGAGGAAGAAGAGTTGTCCATGATTGCCCAGATACCTCTAGGGGAGCGGTGGGATGATCTAGTATTGTAGTTTGAAAGAACTACAGATGGGCAGGATTCTTGAGGAGTCCACCTGTTGGATCAATACCTTGCTATGGGAGCCCATATCAGAAGTAGCATAATGGACCGGGTCAGTTGATGTAGAAGAGTGTCAGAGTGACAGGTGCAGTGGCTAGGAGTGCCAAAATCAGAGCAACACAAAGCTAGTGTTAGCAGCAGTGCAGTTGGCACAAAGTAGAGTCAGTAGTAGTGCAATGGCTTTAGTGACAACGCATGACTAGCAACAGTCAGAACTCTAGCAATAGATGCATCATACTGAACACCTGTACAGTAATTTTGGATGCTTTTTCGTTGTTGATGCAGTAGCAACAATAGTTGGAGAAGGTTACAGTGCAGATGCAGCGTTGGCAGTGGCTGGGCTAACAACAACACGAATGCAACATTTAAAAGAGTTGTATTACAGATGCAATGTTGGCAGTGGCAGGGTCAACAACAGTACACATGCAACATTTGTGCAGTAGTTGGTAGGCAGTGATGTCAGAGATCAACAATGCAGAAGGAGATGTTACAGAAAAGGGTGATGCTTCAGCAGGTTGCATTACTAGAGCACATTTCTCGCGAAGAGGGAGTGTTGATTTCTGGTAGCATCGGATGTGCTCTAAGCCTCAAAATTTGCAAGGAGGCTTGGAAACATGTATTCCAGAATACTTAGAAATCGTTTTGGGAAATTCCACTTGGAGAAGGTTTTATTAAAATAATTAATTATTTTTAATGGGTGCCTAAGTCTAAACCTTAGGAAATTAAAATAATTAAAGGGTATTAATCAAACTGGGGTTGAAACATCTAGAAGATGACGTGGATCAAACCAAAATGATCTAAGCCATTGATTAGAATCTAATCTGGGCCGTTGGTTCTCAATGAGAAGATTATAAGATGAGGCTTGATGGGCATTTGGAAATCACATTAGAGAGAGATCAAGAGATCAAATTTCTCAGAGAGGGCAGCGTAATAGATGCTAGAGAATCGATCAAGGAGATTTCTTACAGTGAGGGGTAGAGATAATTTTTCAGAGGAAGTTTTCCTGAACCGAAGAGTGCAAGGCAAAGAGAGGGCAGAGGGACCTCTAGATAGGTTGACACAGGCCCACGTAGAGCTATGCCATCACAACGTAGAGCTTCAGAGGGAGTCTAAAATTTTGCTGAGGAACAGTCGGGATCAAGTGTCGGAGTCGGGTTGTGAGACTGAGAGGATAGAGGGCCGAAGTTTCCAGCCAACAGAGGATCAGAGAAGGTGCAATGCAATCCCCAGAATCAACGACCCGGTAACTGCATGGGAGTGACACAAACTCCGCAGTGATTGCGCAGTGGCAGCGCAAAGGCTCACTTCCAACACAGACCAGTGTTGGGTCTTCCAATGACAGGGTGAGATCATCTCACTACTTTTTGTCCAGTTAGATCTCTGTAGAGGATTTCCAGTTTGGGCATTCGAAGAATTGTACTCAGAAGTTATTGCTTAATAATACAAACCCTTAGCTGCAGCACTGATTTTTCCACATTGGGTTTTTCCGGGGATATTGTTCCAAAAATAATGGTGTCACTTGTGTGTTATTTCTTTCTTGCTCAAATCCTTGTTTCCGCATATTAATTTAATTAGTGGAGGTTGTAGTGTATTAGTTTCGATATTTACGATAGAACATAGTAAATAATTTGCTTAGTTATTTGACAAATAGAAGGAACCTAATCAGTTTTTGCAGTAGAAATTTGGGTCTTCCAAATTTTCACATAGGCAAGATTAGTCTAAGAGGATGTGTAAATCCAGTATGGGAATGGTCTTAGAAGGACATACCTTGTGAGCATCCGGATGTGGTATGTTCCTTGAGAGACAATGATGAAGGTGGCTATTAGTCTTTGTCTCCCCAACATTGTGCTTTAATCTAGTGGAGAGATAGAGCTGTTAGTCAAGGATTTGCTATATGAAAATGCTGGTTAATATGATGAGATGCACTAATATAAGCTGAATAAATAGCTTATGAGATGGCTTACTAATCCGTCTCTTCTAATGAAAATTCTTCAGTATGAGAATGTCGAAGTACCTTGTATGTAATATGAATACCTCCCTAGTTAAGAGGGAGTGTTGAAATAGGTAAGTAGGTCTAGTCTTCATAAATATGAAATATACTCTTGATTTTTTTATATTGTGAAAAGAAAGAAAAATTATTATTATTATTTTTGTAAGCATGGGTTTCATGCTCAAGGTCAATTTATTTGTAGGTGAAATATGTGAAAATTCTATTACTGCAACATCTGATTTACTTTTCCTACTTATTCTCCAATAAGTTATTTATGAAATTCCTTCAATAAACATTAAAATAAATTCTTCTACAGATATCACTCCATAATACAGAAACAAACGCATGCACAAGAATCAACACATTGACACACATATTTTGGACAACAGTCCCCGGAAACAATGTGGAAAAACTGGTGCAGCAAGGGGGGATTTTATTATTCAACAATTCTTCAGTACAACAGGGGTGCCAAACTGGCTTATCCACAAAGAGAAAAATTCTCCAGCACCTTTCCCAGTCCCAGTGCCAGCTTGGCTGACCTCTACGTGGCTCCCAGACACTTTGCGTTAGCCCCTGCTTGACTGCGTTAGCCTTGGGCCTCTCTGTGTCACCTACACAGTCCCTCTAGTGATTCATAGTCTCCTGCTACCTCTGCATCTGCCTAAAATGATCTATGTCTGCCTCTCCTGCCTCAGCGTTGGTCTCCAGTGCTTGATCCTATCTCCCTGTTCCGTACTTGCTGCCTACTGACTACTCACCAGACCACTAGTTCGAATTTCTCAGCTAACCCCGCTCCAGAAATTGAACTAACTGGTCTCCCTCAGTGTGTTCTCCAAGTGACCCTCAAGCCTCCTCTTATACTTTTCTCGTTGACAAATCAACAGTTGAGATTAAGTGCCTGATCAACGGCTAAGATTAACTCTGGCTTGATCCATGACTTTTGGACCCTTCTAACACAGTTTTATATTAATTCACATTAATATTTTATTTTCTCTAAGCTTAGACTTAGGGACTCCATTAAAATATTAATTATTTTAATATCTCCCAAACCATTTAGAATTTGCCCAAACCATTTCTAGGTTATGGAGATTTCATGTGTTTTAGACACTCCACCAATTTTTGTGGCTAGAGCACATTCGATGCTACTACCCCAAATCAACAAAAGAGTAAAATACCCATTGAGTGCTTCTAGGGTTTGTTTGAGTCAAGAAGTTAAATGAGTCATTGTCTTATGTGAAAGACCCCATTGGGCATGTTGTATCATGTAATTTTTTTTTTTGTAAGTCAAAAAGTGTCATAAGACTCCCTCCAAGACAAGTTGGCCTAAGCAAAGACAAGTCGGCCTAGTAGAAGGGCTATTCGACCTCCATAAGAAGCTTATATATAAGAGTGCCATCGACCTCATTTGGAAGAGAGACACACACAAGTTCAATCACAAGAAGACACGAAAAGAAGCCTAATACCTAACAAAAAGAAGAAGAACTGAAATAAGAAGCAGAGATTTTGAAGGAATGTTTTGGGCTGTCATCCTCCACCCATGCGAGAAAACTAGGGCATCCGTTGCAACAACAGGACCAAAAATTGCAGTCATCATGGAGGCTGAAATCAGGTGTGAAAAGGATAAAGTTTGTAGGCCGAATTGTTAAGAAAGGGGAAGCTCATCAAGTGAAGCAGAGAAGAGACCTATTCCACAATATTCCCACCACATGTGCGAGCTAGGCTTTTTGCAAGAAAGCCAAGAATCACTGTCATAAATCGTAGGTCCGAAATTATGGTCGAGGGAGAGGTTGTAACGGCTGTGAAGCAAGTTTGACTTGGGTTGACTTTGTGAGAAGGTAGTTCATCAAGAAGAGGTTTGACTTTGTCTCGGAGGGGTCTTTGTCAAGGGTCCTAGGTCTTGGAATTTGTCATTTGAATATTCTATAAGAAGAGAAAAATTCTTGTGGGTTTTACTCTCAAGAGGAGAGGTTTTGGCACTGGATTGCAACCTATATCTTGTGTCCACTTATCTCATTGATCTTCATTGTTTGTTAGTTGTTTGATGATAAAAGAACACTATAATAATTAAAGAAATTAACTACAAGTACATCAAGTTAAATAAAAGAACATCAAAAGCAGTTATCAAAGTAAGAGAAATCACCCCAATCTAGCTGCCCTTGATTTCTCAACAGGGTTTGTAGATTTCATGGAAGGAGCATTTGGTTTGCAGATTGAAGAAAGCTTTATATGGTATGAAATAGGCACGTCGGGCATGATACATGAAGATTGACAAGTTTTTGAATGAATAGGGGTTCTAGTGGAGTCCTTCAGATTCCAACATGTATGTCAAAAGAATTGGTAGTGATATCATGCTTTCTTGTCATATATGTAGATGATATCTATTATCATTATTACAGATAGTGAGGCAAGTGCAATAACGTGGATCAAATCCAATATGAGCAACTCTTTTTACTTGACATATCTAGGCCTTCTACATTACGTTTTTCGTGTAGAGATTTGGAAAACAGGTAACAACATTTTTGTCTCACCAGCAAAATGCGTTAGGAGTTTGTTGGATATGTTCAAAATGGTAGATTGCAAAATATTTTCTACGCCTATGGAGAAGGGTTGAAACATTTAGCCAAAACTGACTTAGGCAGTGAATGAGTCAGTATATAGGCAACTAGTGGGTAGCTTGCTATATATTACAAATATTAGACTTTAAATGAGTTTCACTGTGAGCCTCATTTCGAGACTCACGACAATGCCAAAAGTAGATCATTGGATTGCAACAAATTGGATGTTGAGATATGTGAAAGGAACACTTGACTTTGGCATTCTATACAGCAGAAGCAAAGACACTCGGCTATGATTAGATTGTGTAGGTTTTATCCATGATAAAAAAAATCCACTTCTAGGTATGTTGAAGCGAACAAAGTTCCTTCTACAGATTAATTACTCCAAAAGACTTGGAATATCAAGATATCTATGAGGATACAAATACTATATTAAATATATGAATAAGAATGAATTATTTACAATGAGAATGAGAGGCTTGCTTATATATCACGCAAGTGTCTCTTCATGAAGAGTCATGTCTCATTTAGACATGTCTCTTCAACCTAATTACTACTTAATTAATTATTATTTATGATTATTATCATTTACATTATATTTATATTATTTATAGATTTTATTCGTTACATTGCCTCCTTCCTCAAAAAGCTTTGTCCTCAAAGCTTGTCGATGAAAAAAAGTGTTGATCTCTTTGTCGGCTTTGAACGTCTTTCTCTCTCGGAATAGTCATCCTTGTCGATACAAGTTGATATGATTTTCTTAGTGACAAACATAATTGTCGCACTGAGAAGGGATCAGACCATCCCAGATTAATTTTCTGTATAGCATTCTGATCACTAAAATTTTTTAACGACTTGTTAGCATAAGACAGAATTGATGTTACATCATTATTCTCTAAAACATTATTTTGTTGTCTACAGTTTGAATGGTCCTGATACACAGCTTGGTTGATTTGTCTATTCTCATGATTCGGATGCCGATATAAAGTTTTTAGATTTTCTTCTGGCGAAGATGTTGTTGAATTGGTTATGGAACATTCACATGGGATGTCCATTGTCTGAACTGCAACATCTATGTGTGTCGTTTCTTCAACTGACTTATCTTCTTGAGTTGTCATATTCACTGGATTGATATTCGTTCCCTTATTTTCAATTTGAACTGTTGTGATTGGAGATTTCGATACTTCTGCTTGAGTGACTTGTTCCAACTTATCTTTTAATGCTTTCTTATCCTCCTTAAGTTTCTTAATTTGATTGAGCAGACTTTGATTATGGTTTCTCAGACGTAAAAGTTCTTTGGTTTTTGATTCATCAACCTTATTTTCAATGTTTTGAATTTTAAGTTTTTCATCTTTTAGATCTCTGATTTGTTCTAATAAATTTTTATTTAGGTTCTTAAATGCAAAGTTTCTTCTTGTTCTGATAAGTGCTTCTTGAGTTCTTTTTTTGTGACTTTAGTCTTCTTCACTTGTGCCAGTAATTTTTCGACATGGTCCTTGAGACAAGAAATTTCTTCGTCCTTTTCCATTATTTCTTTGTAATGTATATCCACAAGATTTTTATGTTCGAGTTCGAACGCTTCCTTGCTTTGTTGAATTTTGGCTATTTTGTCATTCTCTTGATATTTTAGTTGCACTTTCTCGATACACTGGATAACATCATTCTATGGAAGTGATGATGGTTGTAGAGAATGGAAGAAGGAATCCATTCTCTTTCTCTCTTCAACCTGTCGCTCCATTATTGTAATTAATTGTTCTATATCTCTTGCGATTGATTGTTTTTGTTCCCTACTCAGGGATTCCGTATTTTTTCTTTTTCTTCTCTTCTTTTAACTTTGTATGGAATTTTTTTTTATTAACTTCTTTTATCTCCCTTTTTTTTATTAACTTCTTTTATCTCCCTTTTTTTATATATATATTTCCAATATTCTCCCTTAATGTGGATTGTTAAAAACTTGAATTCCCTTTTAAAAAAATACTCCTTTATATTGTTGCCCTCTATATATGTATGTATTTCTTTATATTAAGCCCTTTCTCAAAATAACTTTATTATCTTATAATAATAATAGTTTCACTCCTTTTTTTTCAATAATAAATTGGTCCCTTTTTTAATATACTTAAGTACTTCCTTGATAAATTTTTAATGTCACCCCACTTAATAAATATAAAGGTCACATCTTTTCATATGTTAAGATACCATGGGCTATTACCATGGGTTGTTTTTAAAACTTGCGTTAAAATGTTCTCCACATAAAAAGTAAAACGTATTCTTTTTGTTTTTTGTTTGTTTTTTTTTCAACTTTTTAAAATACCATGGGCAATTACCATGGGTTGTTTTTAATGCCACGGGCTTTTCCACGTAAAGTATTTTAAAATATAACTTGGTTCGAGACTTTTGTATCCTTTTGTTTTTCTTCTTACTTTATTTATTTATTTATAATTTTTTTTGGTTAATTTTTTTTTTATGGCCAAAGGTCAACTAGCGAATTGGAGACCCTCCATCTAGCGAATTTTCTTTTAATTCTAATTTTAATGGCCAAAGGCCTAGAAAAACGAAGAAAAGGAGAAACTCCCAAATTCTGAGCAAAATGCTTCAATTGTACGACAACAAGGTTGACAAATTTCGATAGCCAAGGACTTGGATCGGAGAACGAGCTCTGATACCGCATGAAGCGAACAAAGTTCCTTCTACAGATTAATTACTCCAAAAGACTTGAAATATCAAGATATCCATGAGGATACAAATGTTATATTAAATATATGAATAAGAATGAATTATTTACAATGACAACAAGAAGCTTGCTTATATACCACGCAAGTGTCTCTTCATGAAGAGTCATGTCTCATTTAGACATGCCTCTTCAACCTAATTACTACTTAACTAATTATTATTTATGATTATTATCATTTACATTATATCTATATTATTTATATATTTTATTCGTTACATATGTATTCATCCTTTGCATGGGTGCAGTCATAGGGATTAACAAGAAGCATCATGCAATAGCCCTTTCACCAACATAAGTAGAATATTGAGGAGCAGTGCAAGGACTGTGAGAGGTAGTTTGGCTCAGGAGGATTCTTTTAGATATGCAGATGCAACAAACAAAGCCAACACCACTGTTATCTGACAATCAAGAAGTCAGATAGTCTTTCACAAGCATACCAAACATGTTGATGTTCATTGCCACTTCATCAGACAGCTTGTGGAAGATGTATCTATCGAGCTGCAGTACTCTCCCAGAAAGGATCAAGCTACAAGCAATCTCACCAAGCCTTTGGTTCTTGAAAAATATATAAAATTCTGAGATAATCTTGGTGTAGTTAGTAGATTGATCATTAAGGGAGGGCATTAAAGTAAATATTCATTTAATAATGGTCAATTATGCACTGGAGTTTTTCATTAATAAAGTCAATTGGATTTTAGTTTGTTTTATGGTTTTTGTCTTATTTCACTTCAGTGTGTATTTTGGTCTATACCGCATTCATAAAGTGGATTGCATTGACTCCATTGTAACTTATATAAGAAAGCTTTCGCTTTCTCACCATATAGTCAATACAAAGAACTCTTTCGAGTTTTCTTGGTTTCTTTATGTGCTCATTGATGGATGCATCATGCAATGCATCTAACATTGTCTTAGAGGGTGACTGTTCCACCATAGATAAATAATCCTCCACTTGGAAGCTCTGACTATGCTAATGTGCTAATTGATGGGTGTAATGCATCTAACATTGTCTTAAAGAGTGACTGTCCCACCATAGATAAACCATCCTCCACTTGCCTCAAGGTGTGAACTAGTTCATCCTTGCTTTGAGGCTGGTGTTTCAGCACCTGCCAACTTCTTGAATCTTTTGTCTGATTTAGCCTTTGTTACTAAAATCTATAAGTTTAATTAATAAATTCCACTTTTGATAAGTGATTGCATTAATTGAAGATCTAATCTGAAACATCACTGAAAATGGCCGAAGCACCTTTGAAATGCCACCACACGTACTGTAGGATGTTTCTAAATTTGGAAATGCCATACCATACGTTTGGTAGTGCTTTCAATGTGTTTCATACCCATAAAGTATGTCTAGTAGAGTGTCCAAGGTGTTTCTTACCTTGTTCCACGTTTTTTAGGCATTTTTGGTACTGTTATGTGGCGTATGGCATTTCTTACAACATAGAATTCAGTGAACCCTGTAACATAGGTTGCATGTGCTAGCTTCAGTTTTATTAAGCAGCTTTCTAAGTTTTAGCTCAAGTCTAAGTTTAGTCGGTGAGGCACATATTTGCATGCCTCCAGTCATCTTCAGTTGAGATTGCTGTTGTGCATGTGTCCAGATTCATTGTATTTACTCTCTCTGTCTATAAATGAGAAGGCAGTGGTATAGATTTATTTATTCAGTTTTCAGTACAACATTTAACAGTTTGCTTTTTTCCCTGTAGCAGATTGTCATTTTTGGCAGTAATGAAAAGTAGTAACAGGTTTTGACCGACAGTTTAGTAGTTTACTGTGTTTTCATCATATTATTTTCTACAGTATGTGTTTACTGTTTATAGATTCTAGCACTAATTACAGAGTGCAATTTTGAGTAGCTTTATGTTTTCTGCTGTTTAGTTTCCCAAAGGAGTTCTTTTAAAGTACATAATCGGTTTTGTATGGCTTAACAGGGATAAAATGGATATGTGGAAGGAGGATTATTTCTTGGTATAGAATTTAGAGACCTAGAAAGACTAGTCAAGATGGACAGGGGTAGTGATTTCTATGAAGGTTGATCAGGACAAAAGGATATGAAAGAGTTGGATTAACAAAGGGCAACAGTATTTGGAAGTGGTGTAATATCCCTAAGGAAAATTAACAATGATAATCAAAGCATGCATAGCAAAAACACCCACAAAATTTCCACACAAATTAAACACCATGAAACAAGCAAACATCTGCGCTGAACTGAGCCATCTTATTATAAATGAATGAGGTACAACAGTAGTTTGGAAAGTATGTATCTGCGCTTGCCCAAGGCATGCTAGCAAAGCCCAAGGCAAGCTAGCAAAGCCCAAGTGATAAAATCAGCGGCCCCAACCACTAGTTGTCTGTCCCCACAATAGTTCTGCACTGGTCCCTCAGGAACTGAACTGCTGGCTGCAAAGAATGACTGATTTGACCCTCCTCCGGTGCTCAGAAAATTCCAGGAAACTAACCACGGTCTCTCCACCAATAACCTACCAAAACCCAGATAGGGTTTGGTCCAATGCTGACCTCTGAAATTTGCCCAATTTCCACCCACTCCTCCAGCTGCTGGGTATTTTGACCCACCTGAAAATATCACTGCAATATGGCCACCAAAATGGCTGCAATATTCAACAATTTTCCCTCCAGAACTACCCCACAAGTTCCAGCCCCCAATTCCTATCTCTCCAAGCTCCCACGTGTGGCATGAAGGTACCACTGCGCAGGCCCACGTAGTCCCTGGTGGTGATTGTGTTGGCACAACAGTTTCCCACGAAATGAAGCCCTGGAAGCACTCCAAATCTTCAGCAATTGATGGCCCTAATCTGTCCCTGAAAGCCCAATAAAGACCCAACTCACGACCAGCTCCTCCAAAGGCAGTTTATTCCCCTTCCTGCATCCCACATGTTCTCCAGCTCCATGAATTTGCTTGGAAAACTCCTTGGTTAGATCAGAAATGATGCAAAACACCTCCTTGGGCTGGCACTCGAAGTCCATCGAAGGTAGGGTGAGATTTTTGCTTGAAAATCTCGTGTGCTCAACAACACATGTAGACTTGGCTCTCTACTCAAGCGTGCTAGTCAAGGATGAATGTTCAAATGATAGAAAGATCTCAAAAAATGAGTGACCCCTCCTATTTTGTTATTGAGCCTCCAATTTCCCCATGTGGGACCCATCCATCGATTTTCCCTCTCTCTTTCCCTCCAAGAGTGCGTACTACCAAAAGGGGAGCGTATTCCTTTTTGGGGTGCCCCCCACCATCCACTAGCCATTTAATTTCCTCCCTTGCTCCTATGTTGGGTCGTTACTTTAGCTCAAAACTTCAAGTGGGGTCCCACAACCCACTTTTCCTGAGTAGTAATCCAAAATTTTGACACAATTGATAAAATTGATATTTCCCTTAGCAATATTGCTAAGTGGGAATATCATAGTCCTCCCCGCCAAAATGTTGCTTGTCCCCAAGCAACTACAATGCTAGAGGTTGAAGAATTTGCTCACCCTCCCAAGTGGCATCCTCCTCGGGTAGGTTCTTCCACTTGATCAGAAACTCCTTGATGACTCAGCTCCTCAACCTCCTCTCCCTGCTGTCCAAAATTGCCTCAGGCTCTAAAACTAGGTGCATATCATCATCAAATGGAGGTAGCTCCAGAACTGCTATCACCTGTTGTCCCAGTACCTTCTTGAGGCACGACACATGGAAGACATTGTGCACTTGGCTTCCTGGCAGAAGCTCTAACTCGTAGGCCACCTCACTAACCCTCTTGGTAACTCGGAACGGCCCATAAAAGCATGGTTTTAACTTCTCGACCCCCTTTTGCTTCAACGTGGATTGCTTGTAGGGCTGGAACTGCAAAAAACCTAGGTCACCCACCTCAAAGTGTCTCTCAACCCTGTCCCTGTTTGCATACATCTTCTGCTAGTTTTGTGCTGTCTTTAAGTTATCCTTGAGAGCCTTGAGAATGTTTTGGTTCTCTTGGATCCAATCTTTGGCCCTTGGGGTTTCACTGTCTCCGAAAACAATGTCAGCAAAAGATAAAGTGTCATAACAATATAAAGCGCAGAAAGGTGACATATCGATGGACATGTGATAGGTAGTATTGTAGCAATACAGCCCCAAGTGTAGCCATCTCGCCCATGGCCGCTGTCGCCCTGTCACATAGTTCCACAAGTAACCCTCCAACCATTTGTTGACGATCTCGGTCTGCTTGTCGGTTTGGGGGTGGCAATTGGTGTTGGGTGTAAGTTCTGTGCCCATTGGCCTGAAGTGCTCTTTCCAAAAGGTCCCCATGAAGCGACTATCCATGTCACTCACTAGGTCTTGGGAAGACCATGCAATTGAAAAACCTACTTGAAGAACAACTTTGCAACTTGAGAAGTAGAGTACATAGGGGAAATAGCGAAGAAATGGGCATACTTCGTCAATCTGTCCACCACCACATAGATGCAATCATGGCCCTGCAGGATGGGAAGCCCTGTGATGAAGTCCATCGAGATGCTCCCCCACTTCCCCTCCGGAATAGGGAGTGGCTGTAATAACTCTACTGGATGAGTCAACTCCCCTTGTTCCTTTAGCAGGCCTCACACTCTTGTACATGCCTCAATACGTCCCCTTTGAGGCCTTTCCACGAGAAACACTCCCTAACTGTCCTGTAGGTCTTTAGGAACCCCTGGTGTCCTGACAATGGCGAATCATGGGTTGCGTGGAGGATTTTCTCCTTCAACTTGAACTAGGAATCAAATAGGTGCGCCCCTTGTAATAAATAACATTTGCCATCACGCAGTAGCGCTCATCCCCATAGGTGCCCTCCAAGATCTCACATGCCTGACAATCCTTGGAGTACTCCACCAATAGTTGTGCTTCCCAATGATGGAAAATGCTCATGAGGGAAAGTGTTGCGGGCCTCCTAGATAGGGCATCTTCCACCACATTGTGCTTGCCCTTGACATACTCTATGTCAAAATCATAGGCTTGGATTGTGCTGACTCAGTTTTGCTGCCTATCATTGAGGCCCTTCTGCCGCAAAAAATGGTGAAGACTGTTGTGATCAGTGTTCACTTTAAACCTGTTGCCCACCAAGTACTGCTAGAATTTGGCCAAGGCATGCATAATGGCCAACATCTCCTTGTCATAAATTGAGTACAATTTCACATGCGGAAGGAGCTTCTGGCTCTCAAAAGCAATGGGGTGTCCACCCTGCGACAGTACTGCTCCCACGCCTTCACCCGATGCATCACACTCCAATGTGAATGGTTGGGTGAAATCAAGAAGTGTCAATATCGGGCAACTACTCGTCATCTCCTCAAGGTGCACAAATGTCGTCATGCCCTGTCTATTCATGCGAAAGACTCCTTCTTGGTCAAATTAGTGAAGGGAGCTGCCAACTGTGAGAAGCCCTTCACTAACTTCCTGTAATAAGTGCATATGCCCACAAAACTCTCAATTCAGTAACATTCCAGGGCATTGGCCAATCCCGGGTGGCTTGAATCTTCTCCTCATGCACTCTTATGCCATCCTCCCCAATGATGTGCCCCAAGTAGAGCATCTCTGTTAACCTGAACTCACATTTGGTCAACTTAGCATAGAACTGTTGCCTCTCCAAGATCTTGAGCACCTCCTCTATGTGCTGCAAGTGCTCCTCCCATGTCCTGCTATAGATCAATATGACGTCAAAGAAAACAAGGACACAATGCCTCAGTTGCCCTCGGAACACATGGTTCATGCAGCACTGGAATGTGGCTGGCGCATTGGCTGGCCCAAAGGGCATCGCCAAGAACTCAAAATGCCCATAATGGTAGCGAAATGCTCTCCTGGGAATGTCTCGCTCATGCATCTTGATTTGGTGGTACCCCAAATGCAGGTCTATCTTAGAGAAGTACTTAGCTGCTCTAAGCTCATCCATCAACTTGTCGATCCATGGAATGGGGTACCGGTTCTTCATTGTCTTCTTATTAAGGGTCTGATAATCAATGCACATCCTCAATGTGCCATCTTTCTTCTTCACCAAGACAACTGATGAAGCGAAAGGGCTAGCACTGGGCCTGATATGTCTCAATGCCAACAAATCATGAATGGTCCTCTCAATCTCATCCTGATAAGCCTTGGGATGTCGGTAGGGGGTCATAATCACTGCCTGTACTCTTGGTTCGAGTTCAATAGTGTGCTCAAACCCCTTGTCAGGTGGTCGGCTTGGTGGAATATCTCGACATACTGCTAGGTACTTGTCTAGAATAGCCTGCACATTCGGGTGTGGTAGTTGGGGCTTACCCCCTACATAAGATATCCTCAACTCCACCGCCCACTCTATATCACCATGTCTTAAATCAACCTCCATCTTGTGCGTTGACATTGTTTGTGGAGAGTATGAGTGCATGCCTCTCAGTAAGAGCATCTTCCCGTTAGACTCCATGAACACCATCTCTAGCTCTTGCCAATCAGTGGCAAGTTGGCAGCATGCCCAAGTGAGTACAACCATTGGATTCCAAGTACTACGTTGGTGTCGAGAACATCAACCACAAAAAAGTGGTCTGTCATGGAGTAGTTCCCCATCACTACTATCATCTCGGGAACACATTTGGTGCACTGCGTGGTTCGGTCTTCCGGTACCAACACCGAGAACCCCTCAAATGACTCTGTGCATATGCCCCTCCTCTCCATCTTGGCATCTAGGAAATTGTGGGTAGCCCCACTGTCCACCAGTACTGAAACACGTTGCCCCTGCACCGTGCCCCTGATCCTCAAAGTGAGGTACTTCGACCCTCCCCGAAATGAAGCAATGACTTCTGCTGTTGGAAAGAAAGGCGCTCCCCCTAGTGGGGGTGGTGGTGGTGGTCCCCTGCCTCCTCCTCTCGCCATAGGCAGACCATTATATCCAACATCTATCTCCTACTCGACATCCTCCTCCGGCTCACTGTCGGAAAAAAATGTCTATGAAGTGGGCCTTGCCCTTGGTACACCGTTGGCCTGGTGCCCACGACCCTTGGCAAGTGAAGCACAACTTCCTTTGACGAAGGTCCCTCCTAGCCTCATCATCCAACTGTCCACGCCCCTGGGTGTCTCTCTGTGGTGGAGCCCTAATGTCTCTTCCCCTCTACTGAAACACGGGCCTGGGGGGTTTCTGCATCCTAGTCCTGGGCAGAGCATCTTGCAAATCTTGAGCTCTACCAACCACATCCTGCAAAGTGGTGGACTTGTTGGACCTTACCAAGACCCTCAACGACTCTGCTAACCCCTCCAAAAACATAAAGACCCTCATGGCCTCTGATAAGTTCGACACCATCACGGACAATATTAGGAACTCCAAGATATAGGCCTCAACACTCCTAGTCTACTTGAGCTATGTCAACTCTCCAAAGTGCTCCTCCGGATCTCTCCTCTCAAAACGCTCCAATACCCTGTAGGTGATATCCTCATAGGCTATAACTCCCGCATGTCCCATAGTGGTCAACCCATGGAACCACCAGTCATGGGCTTCCCCCTTGAAGTGCAATGTGGCAATTTTGATTGCTTCTACCTCTGTCATCTGTTTGAGCTGGAAGTAAACATCTAGCTTCTCAACCCATGCCCTAACTGAGCTCTTGGGTGAGCCATTCTCCCATCATACTCTGTAGGTTAGTGCCATGTGTGTAGCCTCCACCACTTTGCCCCCTGCTCCTATTGTTGCCCTTAAGCTGGTAGAAATCCTTGAAGGTGATGGCCTCTTTGAAATCTGGTCCATAGGACTAATACCCCACAAAATAGTCCTCCATGGGCATCTCCTCCTTCCCTTGCGACCCTCTAGCACCTGATGCTAAAAATCTGGGGATGATTGACCTGGGTGGTGTACTAGAAACAAAAGGTATGTTGGGTGTATTTGCTGCATGGTGGTGTAAAGTGCCTGAGCCTTCACCCAGATGAATTTCTTCTTGAATCCCCTTGCCCCTGCCATTGTTGCAGTTTTTTTGCATCAGTTCATCAATGCCCTTAGACAAGTTGTTGATGGCCTTCGGAAGATGTTGGGAAAACTCCTCTTCTTTACTCATCTTGTTTACCCCGTTATCCTCCATGATAGGCCTCTCAACCTCCAGTTCAACGATTATTGGATCAAGAGTGATTTGTAGCTGCCTTTCTCTGCTTCTATACCTGTGCCTCCTGTAAGTGACATTCTGCTTATCCTCTGGTGTCATAGACTAAAGCTCCTCCCATAGGCTAAGCCAAGACTATGAGCTCTGACACCATTGTAATATCCGTAAGGAAAATTGACAATGATAATCAAAGCATGCATAGCAAAGAAACCCACAAAATTTCCACACATATTAGACACCATGAAACAAGCCAAAAACTGCACTGAACTGAGCCATCTTATTATAAATGAGTGGGGTACAATAATAGTTTGGAAAGTATTCACCTAGGCTTGCCCAAGGCAAGTTAGCAAAGCACAAGTGATAAAATCAGCGACCCCAACTGCTAGGTGGCTATCCCCACAATAGTTCTGCATTGGTCCCTTAGGAGCTAAACTGCTCGCTGCAAAGAATGACTGATTTGATCCTCCTTCGGTGCTCAGAAAATTCCAGGAAATTAACTCCGGTATCTCCACCAATAACCCACCAAAACCCAGAAAGGGTTTGGCCAAATGCTAAACTCTGAAATTTGGCCTAATTTCCACCCACTCCTCTAGCTGCTGGGTATTTCAGCCCACCTGAAAATATCACTGTAGATAGGCACCAAAATGGCTGCAATATTCAGCAATTTTCCCTCCAGAACTAGCCCACAAGTTCCAGCCCCCAATTCCTATCTTTCCAAGCTCCCATGTGTGCCACGAAGGTACCACTGTGTAGGCTCACGCAGTCCCTAGTGGTGATTGTGTTGGCACAACAGTCTCCCACGAATTGAAGCCCTGGAAGCATTCCAAATCTTCAGCAATTGATGGCCCTACGCTGTACCTGAAAGCCCAACAAAGTCCCAACTCCAAAACCATCTCCTCCAAAGGCAGCATATTCCCTTTCCTACGCCCCACTTGTTCTCCAGCTCCACGAATTTGCTTGGCAAACTCCCTGGTCAGATCAGAAATGATGCAAAACACCTCCTTGGGCTGGCACTCGAAGTCCACTGAAGGTAGGGTGAGATTCTCGCTTGAAAGTCTCATGTGCTCAACAACACATGCAGACATGGCTCTGTGCTCAAGCGTGCTAGTCAAGGGTGAATGTTCAAATGATCAAAAGATGCCCAAAAATGAGTGCCACCTCCTATTTTGTCATTGAGCCTTTGATTTCCCCATGTGGACCCATGCATTGATTTTCCCTCTCCCTTGCCCTCCAAGAGTGCGTACTATCAAAAGGGAGTGTATTCCTTTTTGGGGTGGCCCCCACCATCCACTAGCCATTCCATTTCCTCCTTTTCTCCTATGTTGGGCCCTTACCTTAGCTCAAAACTTCAAGTGGGATCCCACAACCCACTCTTCTTAAGTAGTGGTCCAAAATTTACACAAAATTGATATTTCCATTAGCAATATTGCTAAGTGGGATATCACAAGTGGCTAGAGCTAGGCAGATTTTACTGAAATATCCTTTGAACTTTTTGGAGAAAGAAGTTTATGTTGGGAAGTGGGAGCTATAGAAGATTGGTAAAATATCATTTTCAAAGGTAGTTGTTCGAGATGACAGAAGAAAATGAATTAATAGTGGGTTGATAGGACCT
This sequence comes from Pinus taeda, assembly GCA_000404065.3. Classification (NCBI taxonomy): domain Eukaryota; kingdom Viridiplantae; phylum Streptophyta; class Pinopsida; order Pinales; family Pinaceae; genus Pinus; species Pinus taeda. The sequence goes on from APFE030259725.1 coordinate 214,660, forward strand.
GTGCAAGGCAAGTAAATATGCATGTCAGCCTTAAATTCCAATCTATGTCATTCATGTTGTGTATAATAGTAAATTTTGTTTGTTAGTGATATAGAGTTTCATGTAATGTATGTCTAAATTACTCATTCCCTATGTAGCATTGAGGAGTAAACTCTTATTTCTCTGTGATCTCCTATAAGGCAACCTAACTGTACGAAAATGATAAAGTCATATTGTCTAGTAATATATAATTGTGTTGTGGATGTTACTGTTTAAAACTTTATTATATATTTTGAGATATCCTTTATCTGTTGGTGGTGGTCTACTATTTTCTTGATTCATGATCTATGCATATTTTAACTTTATCTTTGATATGTTTGTTTTGCAGATTAGGAAGGTTGACCCTACTGTGGACATGGCATCAGATTATGCAGATGACTACTCACACTTACCGGTATTTGATAAGTTAAAATTTCCATTTCATATAATTTTGCTCATATACCTTGAACACAACTTTTTAGTTCAAGATATTTTTTGGAATATTTGTTTTAATTATGAGAGTATACTCTTCATGAGTTAAGTTTTTGTTATTCATGATGGGAATTCACTAATTTATGTATTAAAAATGATTTGAGGAAATCAATTGTAAGTTAAAGTGCCAAGTGTGTAATGCTGAGGGACTGGAAAATTGACATAATATATTCAAGACAAATAAAATATCAAGGGTACAGGAGGAATTAATATTGTAAAAGCTAATTGCATTGACCCAAACCCTGGGAATGTTACCCATGCAATTTTGATGTTTCCGTGTATTACATCGCAATGTAATGTTCCAAATGCAAAAATATGGAGACTTCTCGAAATGTAACTCAACAAATACTTCAATAAAATTGCCATTCATTAAACAGAAAATTGCCATGTAGAACATAGCCAATAGAATACGGCGAAGTTGTTGATTCGGGGTAGCATCGAATGTTCTCTAATGATGAAAATTGGTGGAGAGGCTAAAGCACATGAGATCTCCAAGACCCATAAATGGTTTGGGCAGATTCTACCCGGTTAAGGAGATATTAAAATAATTAATATTTTTAATGGAGTTCCTAAGTCTAAACTTTGTAAAAATAAAATATTAATGGGTATTACTATAAAACAGGGTTAGAAGGTTCTAAATGACATGGATCAAACCAAATTTAATCTTAGCCATTGATTAGAGATGTAATCTTGGCTGTTGAAGGACCAACAAGAAAATTATGAGAGGAGGCTTGAGAGTCAGTTGGAGAACACACCAGAGTGATCAGCCATTCGATTTTCTAAAGTGGGGTTTACTAAGAGAAATTGAATCAGTGATCAGTTTGCAGCGAGGGGCAGTGAGTACGAGCCAGAGATAGTGTCGGAAGACCAACACAGAGGCAGAGAGGCAGACACTGAGCTAGAGGGAGCCACACAGAAGTGGAAGAGACTGCGCAGAGGCCAAAAGGGCTTGTGTCATCCACGCAGAGGCTATAGGAGTGACGCAAAGAGCCATAGAGGTTGCGCAAAGCCTCAAAGGGCTGACACAGAGGGTTTCAGGCTAATGCAGAGGCCAGGAGAGCTGACGCTAAGCTTCAGATTGTGCTGGAGAGGGTTTCATGGGGCAGACTTTCGGAATATTTGCTTCCGAATAGAGGTATTACTGTCGAATTATTTTCTCTATTGGGTGAGCTAGTTTGGCACTCAGTTGTACTCAGAAAGACTACATAATAATATAACTCTCAGAATTGCTGCATCGGTTTTCCCGCATTGGGTTTTTCCAGGGATGATTGTCCAAAAATAACAGTGTCACTTGTGTGTTTGTCTATTTCTTTCAGTTGTTGATGTGTAGAGGGTTTCGTGGGGCAGACTTTTTGAATATTCGCTTCCGAATAGAGAGGTATTATTGCCGGATTATTTTCTCTGTTGGGTGAGCCAGTTTCGAACCGAGTTGTACTCAGAAAGACTGCACAATAATATAACCCTCAGAATTGCTGCATCAATTTTCCCGCATTGGGTTTTTCCGGGGACGATTCTCCAAAAATAACGGTGTCACTTGTGTGTTTCTCTATTTCTTTCAGTTGTTGATGTATAAATGGTTGAGACTGTATTGTGTTTATTTCAGTGTTTATATGAGTAAATAATTTGTTAGTAGTTAAACAAGTAGGTGAAATAAACTAGAGAATACAGATAAAATTTCTAATGTGTAATACTTAGAAATTTCAACATGGTATCAGAGCGTTGCAGATCACAGGAGAGCTGAGGGCACCAGTTGAATCAGAGCATTTGCAGCAGAAACAACTGTCTTGAGTGACAGAAGCTATTCCTAGCAAAAAGCAATAGAGAAGGGTTGACGCAAAGGGACTACATCATTCGTTCGAGCTAGAGAGAGGCCAACGTAGAGGCTAAGGAGGGCTGAAGAGGCTCACGTAGAGCCACGTAGAGACCAGGAGGGTTGACGCAGTTGGCTAGTGGAGCGATTCAGCCAGTGCCAGGATTGTGTAGAGCCCAGAGGCTCAGTCCTTTAGTTGCTGGGGCATAGGAAGCTGTGGGCAAATTGCGGGCAGTGAAGCTGGTGGGGTGCTATTGCTGCCGAGACAGAACAATACCTAACGGGGCAAAACCAAGGTAGAGGGAGTCGCTACCTAGGCGAATTTCTAGCTAAGAAATCTAGATCAATGTTGCAGGTGCATAGGAGATCAGAGAGGTACGACTTGACAGTTGGCAGACGGATGTCCAGGAGGGAAATTGAGACTCAGAGGGAAGTAACGACTTAGAAGGAGTCGAAGAGAGAACTTCTAGGAGGGAAGTAGAGACTCAGAGAAGTCAAAAGGAAGAGAAGGGAGATGGCTATGAATGGACTGAGGGATCAGGATAGGCTGAACGGGGCGTCCAACTTTGTCATCTGGAAGGCCAGGATCATGTCCATTCTAGATAGACATTGCATCAAGGCCATTGTCTTGAGAATCGTGGCTATCCTGGTTGACCCAACTGACAATGAAAAGTATGAGGATGCAATGGTCAAGGCGAAATGCATAATCCTTGATGGGGTCAAGGATCACGTGGTCCAGCATATTGCCGAGAAGGAGATGACAAAGGAAATGTGGGACACCTTGATGACATTGTATCAACACACTTCTGTGCAGAGGAAGATGTTACTAGAGAATCAGCTGCAGTCATACTAGATGCAGAAGGGGGAGCAAATAGATCACTTCCTTGGCAAATTGAAGGAGATCCGGGACCAACTGACTTCCATGGGGGCCATGCCAGATCAGGAGTTGATGGTGAGGACTGCTCTAAATGCAGTCTCCGAGGAGTGGGAAACATTCTTCTAGAGTATACTGGGCAGAGTGAATCTTCCAGATTGGGAAGAATTGTCGGCGACTCTTTGCCAAGAAGAGATCAGACGACTGACCAAGATGGGAAGTAGCAGCAAAGGAGTTCGAGTCAAGGCAAAGGAGAAAGAGGATGCAACTCTAGCATCTGCGGGGAAGCAGGAGAAGAGGAAGAAAAAGGACCTCTCCAAGATTAAGTGCTTCAACTGTGGGGAACTGGGGCATTATGCGAACCAGTGTCCGAGGAAGAAGAATATGGGATAGGCGTCTGACTCCAAAGCAACACCAACGAAGGTGGAAAAGGAGGTAGAGGAGGATGATGATTGTGCCATGAGTGCTCATGTATCTCTAGAGAAGAGGTGGGGAGACATCGAGCTGTAGTCAGGAGGACTACAAGCGATGAGGGGCAAGATCCTTGAGGTACCCAAACTCTTGGATTATACATGGCTCTGGGAGCCCCGAAGTGAGAGTAGCAGGATGGCGGATGTCGGTAGAAATAGATGCGGATGAAGCGACAAAGAGTGATAGAAGTGCAAAAGTCCCTGGCAGTACAGAGAGACTTGCAGCAGTGCGAGAGGCACAGAGGAGGTTGCAGCAGTGCAGGATGGCATAGAGAGGTTTGCAACGATGCGAGAGGCACGAAGTTATTGTAGCAACGTAGAGGCAGTAAAGGGAGCACAATATAGTGACAGAGAGAGCTTCAGCATCGGGAATGTTTCTAGCCTGACAGGGATGTTAGTAGTTGGGTGGATCAGCTACTTCTCAGTAACTGAGTTGCAGTGTAGTAGCAGGATGTAGCATGATGAGAGGGAGTTGTAGTGCAAATGCAGTGTTGGGAGAAAGGATCAGTAGCAACACGGATGCAGAGGGAGTTGCCGTACAGATGCAATAGTGGCAATGGCAGAGCCATGGACAACAGTACAATGCAGTAGTGTAGAGGATGTTGGGCAAGGAGGCTTAGCATCAACACATGTACCGATGTCATATAATCAGAGTGATGCTTAGTGTAGTGTACTACTAGAGCACAGTCCTCGCTAAGAGGGAGTGTTGATTTGGGGTAGCATCGGATGTGCTCTAGCCATGAAAATTGGTGGAGAGGCTAAAGCACATGAGATCTCCAAGACCAAGAATTGGTTTGGGCAGATTCTACCATGTTAAGGAGATATTAAAATAATTATAGCAACATTCATAGCTAGAGTTATAGCACAGCAGGAGCCGTGGAGCATTGATGCTCCTTCTTGGTGGCATTGGGATCCAGGAGGATTTGTTGATGACAGGTTTTGTCGGAGATTGGTCTGGGATTCAGGCATCGAGGAGTCCGTTCATGGTGGGTTGACACAGAAGCAGAGCATCATCCATGGTTTGTGTGGGATCTTGGCGGGTCTCAGTGGTGTCGGGCCACCGGATTTGGATTGCTTGAGGGCAGGCAATCTTGGGGCGGGAGGACTGTCATGTCCCCATTTTTATTATTGTTCATAGTACAACCTGGGTGGATTTCCACGGCAGGAGATGGCCAAGTTAGTGGAGCAGGTTTACGTCATTAGGGGTCTCGATGAAGTTTTGAGGAGTTTTTATGGGATTTGATGGCATTTGCTGTTTGCCTTTCGTTCCGTCATATTCCGACAACTTTCAGAAATCAATGTTGTTATTGGGCATAACTTAATTAATTATGCTCGAGGTGGCATTCTGAGGAGATTAATTGATGGAACATCTCATTGTAATAGCTCTTTGGAACCGAAACGAGAAGATCTATAGGATGGGATGCTGAGGAGAGACTTCTAGTGGCCGAAGAGAGTATGGTGGGCGATTTGCCATTTTCCTTAGTTTAAAATGACTTTAATTAGTCATTTAATTAAAGGAAAAATAATTAATTGGAGAAAAAAGGGCCAAAAGTGACTCAAGTGAAATAAAATAAAATTAAAGTTCATTTAAGATAAGGTCAATACAGGAGCTTCTAGAATAATAATAAACTAATAAAATAAGATGTTTCTAGAGGCTTGGAGATCTATCCATTAGATCTATAAAAGGGGAGGAGGAGATCATTTGGAGACATCTTGGTTTTGATATTGTTTCTTGTATGTGAGGTTGAGAACACAGTTCTCTACTCTAGTAGTAGCCCTAGGACGGAAACCCTCGGGTGATTCAGTGAGAGTGGGCGAGCACCCATCTTTTCCCTTGTTGAATCCATTCAGAGTTCACAAGTTGCAGTGTATTGATTTTTCAGTTTGTTTTGGAGTCCGATTTGCGGCAATATTGTAGATCTATTTGAGGCCAACTTTTCATCTCAGCTACATGGGTTGTTTGTGCATGTAAAACCCCAACTTATCTAGTATAATAAAGCTGAGAATTTTCTTGTTCAGTGTGTTATGGATTGCAATGCTATGTTTGTCTTTAATTTTACATGGCAATCTTCTGTTAAATGCATGATTATGTGAAGTGTCTGTTCCAAATTTTCTTCATTTGAGACATTACATAATCTCACCACAAGGCAACTCAAAAATTTTGGACATTACTGGAGGGAGTGTACTGTCATGTCCCTTTTCAAACACATTTGTAACAAGGTGCTGCTACACAATTTTGCACAATTTTGGCTATGGAAGAGAGCCCATCATTTTCGACTTAGGGACTTAGGAGGCCATTCGACTTAATTTGGTTTGCTAGTGGAATGTGGGGACCATCCACATGGGAATTCGAATTTGCCCATTCAAATAGCTTGGAGGGAAAGTCGAATAAGTGGATGGAGGGGCCCACATGAGGCAAGGGAGGCCTAAGGAGTTATAAGGAGGGAGAAACTCTCATTTTGGGATTCATTCATACATCTTGCAAACAAAATCACTTGACTGTTCACTTTGCTGTTTAGCTAAGTCTGCCGACTATTTAGCCACAAATCATTCATGCGGGAGATTCAACCTCTACTTCGGGGTACCATCCCTGGCCACCCTAGAGAGGCAGTTCTACAAGGATTTCAGGAGTTCCGGGGCAGTGACATAGTACCACCAACCAACGCAGAGCAGGGAGTGCATATTTTTGGGCAGCCAGAGAATACACAGAAGGAGATAGAGGTCAGCAGAGATCCGATAGTTTGCCAGAGAGTTAGAGAGCTGAGATAGTAGCAATAGACCAACATTCTTGTTGAGTTTTATAGCCAATAGAGCTAACATTCGAGCAGTTCGAATTGCTGGGTTAGGGGACAGCGCAGAGGCCACTCAACAGTTTTTCATGGAGCTTAGGAGCAGGTGTTTTATGCCAATAACTCACCCGAGAAGTCAAGGATTGGATAAAGGGGGTCAACCCAGCACTTTGGGGGCATTTCCAAGAGGATTTACAAGTAGTTTTCAGCAGGTCAAGTTTTGCAGTTGCAATTGAGGTTGGGCTCCAAGGGGGTTGAATTTCAGAAGTTTAAACCAACCAAAATCCTTTTTGGGTTTTTCACAAGGATCCCAAATATAAAGTTTCGTATTTTTCTGAGCATCGGAGGTGGGGTTTAAGCCGTATCTTTGCAGCAGACAATGTAGAATTGTTGGGGTCCGGGGATTGAATAGTGCCTTTGGGGGTTGATTTTGGGAAGTCCAAATCGAGCCAAACCATTTCTGGGTTTTTGTGGGTTTTGGCCAAGGAGTTTGTGGCTAAAGTTTCATCATTTTCTGAGTACTGGATGAGGAGTTTCTTGGAGTTCCTTTCCAAGCAGCAGTGAAGTTTTCTAAGCAGCGCAGAGCATTATAGGAGCAGTCATTTCTGGAATTTGAGATCATTGTATTAACACCTCGGTTCTGTCACACTTGCCATTGAGGCAAACCCAGGTGCATTCCTCCATACTATTGTATTTGCTCCATTGATTAATAAAATGGTTCAGCTGGTTCTTAATTCCAAAGTTTTTATGAGCATTTGTTGATTATTTAAATTTTTTGTGTTGTAAATCGTTTTTACTTTGCATATCACTATTTATTTAAGTTTGGAACATTACATGTACATAGAGTGACCTCAAGGTTTTGAGGTCCATGGAAGAGAGTCTCACCTTTGTAGATTGAGGAAAGCTTGGTATGTACTTAAGCAAGCATTGAGAGCCTGTCATACATGAATTGACAATTATTTGACAAGACTTGGTTTCTCCAAAAGTTATGTTGATCCAAACCTGCATTTCATGGTTGAGAAGAATGAACCTGTGATTCTATTATTATATGTTGATGATTTATTTTTGATAGGTGTGAAGCATCTCATTATTCGAAGTAAGAGGGAGTTTGCTTTTGAATCTGATATGAAGGATCTTGAGTTGATGCATTACTATTTGGGACTAGAAGTATGGCAGAACCCTGGCAAAATCTTTCCTGTTCAAGGAAAAAATATTATCAAGATCCTGCAAAAGTTTGGAATGTAAATCAATTGCGACTCCCATGGTGATAAATTTGAGAAAATTGAGAGACTTTGAGTTAGATTTGGTAGATGTATCGGAAGCTGATTGGCTCACTAATGTATTTGGCTAATACCAGGTCAGACGTTGGCTCGCTAATGTATTTGGTTAATACCAGTTCTAGGTGGAACCGAGACATGATAACTGGATTGCAGCAAAGCATGTATTGAGATATTTGCATGGTACAGTTGATTATGGTTTGAGATATGTCTCAACCGATGATATACAACTCTAGGTATATATTAATGCAGATTGGGCAGGGAGTCCTTAGGATGGAAAGAGTAATTTCGGAGGTTGCTTCAGTTTGTGCGCCACTATGATCTTGTGGATGAGCAGGAAGTAAACGTCTTTTGCACTTATTACTGCCGAGGCAAAATATATTGTAGCCAGTTTAGTGAGTTGTGAAGCAGTGTGGCTTTGGAAGTTACTCGCAGGAGTACTTGATCATGTGCTCAAGCCAACTGTGAAATATTGTGATAATCAAAGCTGTGTGTGGCTGACAGAGAATCCAGTTTTCCATGATAGGTTGAAGCATATTGAGATCAAGTACCACTTCATTCGTGACATGGTGCTGAAGGGAGCAGTGCAACGCTAGTATGTCCCTACTGATGAGCAAATCGCTGATATTCTTAGAAAGCCTTTGTCTTAACCGAAGTTTGTATACTTCAAGGGCAAGCTTGGACTTGTTGAGAATGCCTCTCTTGTCGAGAGGGATTGTTGATGAGATAGCATCATGGATTGACATTCACTCTGTGTCAAGTATATTGACCTGAATTAGGGAGAATTGTTTGGCAGAGGACAATTATTCTTCTTGTGTCTAGTATGTTGACCCGAATGAGGAAGAATGGTCCTAAAGCATCAAGTTCATTTAGCATCGGGCCTTGGATTATGCGGTTAGATTTTGGCCTTTAAGCATTCAACATATGTTATTGGCCCAAATGATGGTGGACCAATACTGGTCTAGATATCATGTGCCAAATATCTATTCGAATTATGGTGACTACTTGATGCTAAATGATTTTCCATGTGTTTGAGGCACTGACTCGAATTATGGTAAGGATATACCATAGGTTTGAAGCGCTGACCCAAATTATGTTAATTGGTCGATGCTAATGATTTACCATGTGTTTGAAGTACTGACCCGAATTATGGAGAGTATATACCATAAGTCTAAAGTACAACCCCAATTATGGTGAGTATATACCATAAGTCTGAAGTACGAACCCAATTATGGTAATTAATTGATGCTATTGGTTTACCATGTGTCATAATTGTGACTTGATTATGGTGATGTTTTGTTATAACATTTTCTTAGAGAAATTTGCTCAACTAAGAACATCTGTATAGTCATTAGAGGCTCCACATGAATTATTGAGTAAAGTGAAGCCCAAACATTAGAGAACGGATGAGGAAATCGAGCTACTAATGGTATGCGGTGGCCACCCATAGAGAATTGCAGCCCACAAAGGAAACACGCACTCATTGGAAGGATTTTGGTGGGGGAAAGTCAAAGTTGGGCCCACATGGGCATTTTGGAGGCTCTTTGACAAAAAGAGGAAGAAGCACTCATTTTGGTTATTCATGATTATTTGAGAATTGTCTTAGACTAGCACGCTTGAGTTAAAGCCAAGTCTACAAGTGCTGTTAAGCACAAGAGGTTTCTGAGCGGAAATCTCAACCCTTGCTTTGGTGGAATTCGAGTGCCACCCCAAGGAGGGATTCTCATCCATTCCAGTTCGATCTAGGAGCAACAAAGTGCGAGTTTGGGGAAGTACCAACAGCAGCAATGCAGACACTGCGCAACACTTGGAGGTGTCACATGTGGGAGTTGAGGAGAGAAGGGAGTTTGGGCTGAAACTTGAGGAGTCTAGGGAGGAGAATTGCTGGATATTGCAGTCATTTTGGGGGCTTTCAAGAATAGATTTATCAGGGGGGTCGAATTACCCAGCAAAAGTGCCATTGAGGAAATTGGGCCAAAATTCCGAAGTCAATAATATACAAATTACTTCGAGGGGTTTTGTGGGTATATTTGGTGGAGAGCCCGAGGTTAATTTCCCATAATTTTCTAAGCATTAGAGGAGGTCCTATCAATTATTCTTCACAGCCAGTAGCTCATTTTCTTGGCATTTTAGCGCAAACCCAAAGGGAGATCAACCAATACGCTTGGGGGACTCAATATTCTTCACTTGGGCTTAGCTAGCTTGCCTTCGGCAAGCCCAGGTGCATACTTTCCAAGCACCCATTGTAACCTCATGCTTTATCAATAACATGGCTCAACAACGCAGTTTTTGGCTCTATTTCGTGTTCTGATATTTGGGCAAATTTACTGTGTGTTTTTGTCTATGCATGCTTTGTTTATTATTGTAAATTTTCCGTAGGGATATTACAGTGGTGTCAAAGCTCATAGTCTTGGCTTAGCCTGTGGGGAGCAATATTAGTCTATGACACCAGAAGACCAACAAAACAAAACTTAGAGGAGGCAGAGGTACAAAAGCAAAGAGCGGCAACTACAAATTACCCTAGATCCAGAGGTTGCTGAACCAGAGGTCGAAAGGCCAAACATGGGTGATAACGTGGGAGATAGAGGGAGTAAAAAGGAGGAGTTTGCCCAACATCTTCTTGAGGCCATGCAGGATTTTTCTAAAGGTGTTGAGGCGCTGAGGCAACAAAATTGCAGTAACAACAGGGGCAATGGGATTCTAGGGGAATTCCAAATTAGTGAGGGCTCCAGTACTTCCCATCACCAACGGGGTCATGGCCCCAACGCACCCCTCATTCCTAGCACACCACCCAAGTCCACCATTCCTACATTTATAGCATTTGGTGCTGGAGGGCCGCAAGGGCAAGAGGAGATACCCATGGGGGACTATTTTGTAGAGTATTAGTCATATCAATATGGGTCTGACGCTAGAGAGACCATTACCTTTAGGGACTTTTGTCAGTGGGAAGGTAATAACAGGGAAAAGGGACAAGGTGGAGGAAGCTATACTCATGGCACTGATTTATAGCGCACCATGGGGATATTGTTCCTCCCAACCTTCGATGGGTCGTCCAAGGGCTTAGCAAAAGCGTGGGTTGAGACGCTGGATGTCTATTTCCAGCTTCATCAGATGACAGAAGGAGAGGCAATTAAAATTGCCAATTTGCATTTAGAGGGAGAAGCCCATGATTGGTGGTTCCATGGGCTAACCACGATGGGGCACTCTGGAGTGACAACCTACAAGGAGTTCACTAGGAGGTTCTTGGAGCGTTTCGAGAGGAGAGACCCAGAGGAGCATTTTAGGGTGCTTTCAAGGTTCCAACAGATGAGAAGCACTGAGGCTTACATTTCAAAGTTTCTGAGGTTGTTAGTGATGGTGCCTGATTTATTAGAGGCTAGGAGGGTCTTCATGTTTGTAGAGGGGCAAAAAGAGCCATTGAAGGGATTGGTGAGGTCTAATAGGCCCACTACCTTGCAGGACACAGTGGGGAGAGCTTGAGATTTGCAGGATGCCCTACCCAGGGCTAGAGCACCGTTACCACCAAGACAAGGATTCGAGCAGAGGGGTGTTGGCATTATGATTCAAGTGTTGTCCTTGATGGCAACTCACTCAGAGGAATGATACAGGTGATGGCAACTCACTCAGAGGACAGATCATAGTGCAGCAGGTAAATAGAGAGATATACGCAGGTTGACCGTGAGGAAAGTGCGTATATATGCGGGTTAGCGGAGCAGAAGGAGTGTACACGTACACACGCGGGTTAATAGAAGTAAAGGCGCGTACATGTTGGAAATCATGGTTTTGGTCCGTGGTATCTAGTCCATAGTATTTGGTCCCAAGTGACGACCCCAAGTATTGGGTTCATGGTATTGTTTCTACATGGTTTTGGACCATGGTATTGAGAGAAGCCTAACCTATATAAGGAGAAGATCATTAGACAAAAAAAGGTGTGCCAGGAATGAATGTCTGACGAAGTGTGAAGATCTAGTATCGCTGGTTATTTGTTTGTGCTGCTTGGATTGGGTTGATATAACAACGAAGGTACAAGTAATTATCTTTAGATCTGTATGCGGCTTGTATGAGGTGAAAGCGCGTATACACGCGGTTTTGATATAGTAAAGTAGCGTATGCATTATGAGATTTGGTATTTCAGGTTGCTGTTGATTCTACTGGTTGTTGCAGAGTTCTGAGCTCTGGTTTGCGTTCTGTGTTTTTGATGACAGGGTTTCAGTGATTCAGTATTGGGTGATTTAGAGATTTATGATGCAAGTATAAGTTGATGATTGTATTGCAGTAGTGATTGTTTTGTACTTATGGATCCAGTCTGAAAATTGATGAAACGTGGTCCCTGAAGAAAAGAAAGTTGCAGCCTTCTGTAGGTCAGCACCTACGTACCAGTATATCTGCTAGTAAAAGAGCTAAGGGGGTTGTAGCTCCCTTCCAGAAGTAATTGGAAAATGAGAGAGGGTTGTAGTCCTCTGCAGGTTGTACCCTGCGTGCTGGTAAAGGACTGCACCAGTACATTGTAAAAGAAGTTTCTTATTAAAGGAAGAAAGAGACGAATTGCAGTAGGTGGTTTTCACCCACATTGGGTTTCCACCTTACATCATGGTGTTCATGTGTGCTTCTTATGTGTGATGATCTGTACTATTTTACTACACTTGTTTACTGTTAATGTGGTTAATAATGTTCTGATGCATTTACTGAAGATAAGCTAACTGAATCATAAGGTTGCTGCATATACGCTTGTTGCATTTAATACAGTCGCGTATATACGCGTATACCCTTAACTGAAGTCGCGTATATGAATCTAAGTGTGAAAATGAAAAAGTATCTGATTTGCTAATACTGATTCACCGCCCCCTCTCAGTATTATTTCCAACAATTGGTATCAGAGCAGGTCCTTGTGAAGAAGCTTGATCGCTTGAAGGAAAAGATCCATCAGAATGATGGACCCCTTTTGGGGTTTGAAACAATGTATGATCATTTCTTTAGAGTTGTCCTGATGATGGACCCCTTTGGGGTTTGAAACGTCGACAGACTGAACTGGAAACTGTGGATAATCCGGAACATGAAGCTACAAAAGACTTCCACAGAGGCTTGAAATCCAACAAAAGAGGCACATATCAGGCCACCAATCTTTGACAGGAGCAACTTTACCCACTGGAAGATAAGAACCACATCATATCTACAATCACTTGGAGCAGAAGTTTGGGGAATCGTAGAAAGTGGATACAATTTCCCATCAACAGTTCCTACAGATGCAGCCGAGAAAAAGCAATATGAACTCAATGCCAAAGCTGTTACTGTCTTATTGGGAAGCTTGACACAATCAAAATTTATGAAGATCATGCATTTCAAATCAGCTAAGGAAATATGGGACAAAATCATTCTAAGCTACGAAGGAGATGAACAAGTAAAAAGAGCAAAGCTTCAAACTCTTAGAATCCGGTATGAAAATCTTAAGATGCATAGTAATGAAAACATAGCTAATTACTTATTGCGTATGGATGAGATTGTAAATTGTATGAGGGATTTGGGTGAAGAATTTAAGGAAGTTGTCTTAGTTGAAAAGGTTTTGAGATCCCTATCTGCTAAATTTGATTCCAAAGTGTCTTCCATAGAAGAAAAGGAGAATTTGCAGAAAATCACCATGTCACAGCTTCACGGAATCTTAATTGCTTTTGAGATGCGAAAAGAAGGACCATCAGAAGCTGCATTCGAAGCATCAGGATACATGTCAGAGGAAGAATATGAGGTAAATTTTGTCAAGAATCTTGAATGGGGAACTAGACGATTCAAAGGTAAGCTACCTTTCAAATGCTTTTCATTTGGTAGAGTTGGTCACTATGCTGCTAGATGCCCTCATAACAAAGGAAAGATGTCGGAAGAAGGTAATAGAAGCTATTATACCCATGTTAAAAGTAATGACTCATTCAATGGTAGCGAAGACATTAGAAGTCTCATGGCATACGATAAGAAGAATGCAGAAACTGAAGAAGTTACCAAATTAAACGAACAATTGGAGACAGTAACCAGGGTAAGGGAGAAACTGCAGGATATAGTAAAAGATCAGAGCATAACTATTCAGAGTCTTGAATCATATTCTCTCTAAAAGAAGATCTTGAAAAATCAAAGGAGCAGAACATAGAAGCTCTTGAAAATGAAGTGATCAAATTGAAGCAACAAGTGGAAGAAGGAAGAAAAGCTGAAGAAGACCTAAGGAAACAGTATCTGAAAAAGGAAGAACAACATCAGGTTGAGGTAAATATCTTAAAAGGTAAATTAGAAGAAAAGGATAAATTTTTGCGATTTCAAGATAGTACTAAGATTTTGGATGACATTCTTGGTAGTCAAAGATCCCCTAGTATCAAGACTGGTCTTGGCTTTCATGAATCTGTTGAAGGTGAATCTAGTTCACAAGGTGAGGCAAGGAACTCCAAAGAAAAATCTAAAATGATCAACAAGGAGTTGAGAGGTCATTCCCATCAATCAAGGAACGAGATTCTTCAAACGAAATCTTTTACTCCTCCACTGAATAATGTTGAATGCTATGTATGTCATAATCTTGGACATGTTGCAGCCAAATGTAGAAGTAGAATGGTTCAAGACCATCACAAAAGATCATCACATCCCAGGTACTTCAGAGGATATTGCTTTGCCCGCAATGCATATGGACACAAAGCAATTGATTGCAATAGAAGGAACATGAAATATGTAAGCTGTTATTCATGCAACAAACTTGGACATAAAGCAAGGGAATGCAAGAGCAAATTTCAAAGTTCAAAACAAGAGGACCATACATCATCACAGTTTCAGAAGACAGAATTAGAGACAGAAAGGTGTGACATACTTCAGTTAGCTGACATAACAGACACAGGGGATATTGAAAGTGAGGAAATTCAGTATTCCATCTTGCATACGCTGATATAATGAAGATAAGTCGCGTATATACGCGAGTTACAGGCTGCAGAGTCGCGTATATGGAGATCAGAAGAAAGGGTAGCAGAAGTTAGAACAGACTCAGGGAAAGGTTCGGTCATGATAAGAGATGGTTGGCACTGGCTCAGGGGGAGCATATACCTCAAACAAGGCATTGTTGGCATTATGATTAGAAGTTGGTGATGATGCTTATGTAGCTAAATGATACATCCTGTTGCAAGAGTGCAGATCATATGGTGTATGATAGTTGCTGATAACTATCATATGATGTATGTATAGAGTCATGGCATGCTTGTGCAGATCATGCATGAGCTCAGGGGGCATGGACAGATTGGTACATCTTGGCACATACAAAGGAGGAGCTCAATCAGAGATGTCAGCTGATACACAAGGGGAGTATGGATAGCAGATGGAGATCAAAGAAGAGAATATCTTGGTCCGCCCTTTGCCCTTGATGTCAAAGGGGGAGAGTGACTTGGTGTGGTTGTTGCCATCAGTCCAAAGGGGGAGATTGTGCAATTATGTTCAAGTGTTGTCCTTGATGGAAACTCACTCAGAGGAATGATACAGGTGATGGCAACTCACTCAGAGGAAGATCATAGTGCACAGGTAAAATAGAGAAGATATACGTAGGGTTGGACCGTGAAGAAAGTGCCTTATACGAGGGTTAAGCGGAGCAGAAGAGCGTACACGACACCGCGGTTAATAGAAGTAAAGGCGCGTACATGTTGGAAATCATGGTTTTGGTCCGTGGTATCTAGTCCATAGTATTTGGTCCAAAGTGACGACCCCAAGTATTGGGTTCATGGTATTGTTTCTACATGGTTTTGGACCATGGTATTGAGAGAAGCCTAACCTATATAAGGAGAAGATCATTAGACAAAAAAAGGTGTGCCAGGAATGAATGTCTGACGAAGTGTGAAGATCTAGTATCGCTGGTTATCTGCTTGTGCTGCTTGGATTGGGTTGATATAACAACGAAGGTACAAGTAATTATCTTTAGATTTGTACGCGGGTTGTATGAGGTGAAAGTGCGTATACACGCGGTTTTGATATAGTAAAGTAGCGTATGCATTATGAGATTTGGTATTTCAGGTTGCTGTTGATTCTACTGGTTGTTGCAGAGTTCTGAGCTCTGGTTTGCGTTCTGTGTTTTTGATGACAGGGTTTCAGTGATTCAGTGTTGGGTGATTTAGAGATTTATGATGCAAGTATAAGTTGATGATTGTATTGCGCAGGATTGTTTGTACTTATGGATCCAGTCTGAAAATTGATGAAACGTGGTCCCTGAAGAAAGAAGGTTGCAGCCTTCTGTAGGTCAGCACCCTACGTACTAGTATCCGCTAGTACAGAGCTAAGGGGTTTGTAGCCTCCCTCCAGAAGTAACTGAAAACGACGAGAGGGTTGTAGCCCTCTGCAGGTTGTAGCCTGCGTGCTGGTAAAGGACTGCAACCAATACATTGTAAAAGAATTCTTATTAAAGAAGAAAGAGACGAATTGCAGCAGGTGGTTTTCACCCACATTGGGTTTCCACCTAACATCATGGTGTTCATTGTGCTTCTTATGTGTGATAATCTGTACTGTTTTACTACACTGTTACTGTTAATGTGGTTAATAATGTTCTGATGCATTTACTGAAGATAAGCTAACTGAATCATAAGATTGCTGCATATACGCTTGTTGCATTTATACGTCGCATATATACGCGTATACCCTTAACTGAAGTCGCGTATATGAATCTGAGTGTGAAAATGAAAAAGTATCTGATTTGCTAATACTGATTCACCCCCCCCTCTCAGTATTATTTCCAACAAGGGGAAGAGACATGAGGGCTACACCACCCAGAGCCAACCAAGGGCGAGGGTAGTTGGATGAGGAGATCAGGAGGGGCCTCCGGAGGAGAAAGTTGTGTTTCAGCGGTCAGGAACCATAGGCACCGGGCCATAGATGCACATAAGGCAAGGTCCATTAAATTGAGTGCTTTTCCAACAGTGACCTGGAGGACGATGTAGAGCTGGAAGTGGGTGGAGATGATAGCGTAGCACATGTGGAGAGGGGACAACCACCACCACTAGCACCAACACCAACACCAAGGGGAGCTCCTTTCGCGCTAGCAGGAGGGTTCCTTGCATCTTTGTTATCAGAACTGAAAAACCTTGTGGACTGGGAACCAGTCGGAACTGGACCAAAATCGGAAAAAAAACTAGTTTACCAAAAGCACATAAAATATTCATATTTTAAAGAATAATAGATATTCATGTGCATCCATATGAATCCAAACCATTTATACGCAATATGCAAAAGTTCTCATTTATATAGCAAGTAATAGTGCATATAACGAAAATAACACTTAGTGCAAAACGTCGTTGAACCAAAAATGTTACAAACATCAAGAAGCAGGCTTTAAAAGGCCTTTATAGTCCAAAATAACATGATAGATCATAGTATTATACTACAACCTAAATTACTACAAGCTACATCTATAGCGAATCAATGATCAAATCATCAATCATCAATCATCATCTGATTCTTGATCATCCTCCTCATCCTCATCTGAAGAATGAATAGTATCCAAGTCTGCAATGGGATTATAGCTTGATTCCCCTGGCCCTGAAGTTGCTACTAGTGCTTCTTATATATATGCCTTTGCATCCTGTGGAGGTGGTTCCAAGTCCAACCAAGAAAGGTCTTCATTGTCAAATGTTGGTGCTTGACTCTCCACAACCCATTCTGATGTTGGATCAAAGTCACCCAAGACAATGTTGCTTGATTTAAGGGTTTTATTCAATAATTGGTTGCACCTCAACCTAAGGTAGTACTGAACAAAAACGATGTCATTTAACTGCTTTTGCTCCAAACGATTCCTCTTCTTAGTGTGTATATGCTCAAAAACACTCTCCAAAGCTCCAATCAACTCTTCAAATCTGCAAAAAACTCCCTTAGAACACCCATGCAAAAAACTCTCTGAATTCTCCTCACCGAACATAGCTCAAGAATTGCAAGAGACTCGAATGAATAGTGTGAGTGAAATAGAGGGAACGGGGGTGCTTAAATAGATTTAGGTGGTGCTAGAGTAGCATTTTTTTTTTTTCTACGTTAAGACTAACCTAAGTACCCACGGGGGATTTGAACCGGTGACCTATCGCAAGGAGTGCCTTAGCAGCGCACCCATTCACCGTCAATCCAAAGCCCCGTGGGCTGGTGCTAGAGTAGCATTAGAAACTAGGAAAAATAAAAATAAAAATGTAAAAAATAAAAACATTTTTTTTTTGATGCTCAGGCTGCACAACAATGGGCCTTGTGAACTGGTTCAGAACCGGTCGGTTCCATACAGAATTCGACTGGACTTTTGCGATTCATATTTATGTTCTATCTGTAGTTTAATGCATTTGTGATTGCTAATCTAGAAAAGATATTGAGCTAACTGTGAAAATTGAAATAAATTGCTCTAGCATAGAAGATACCTAAAATTAACAAAGAACAAGCAGGGAACTCCTACAGATTCTACAGGATGCAGAAGATTTCATTGGTGCACCCAGGAACAATAAAAGGGAGCGTAGACAGCCAAATAGATATTAGGCCTTAATAGCTCAGGTTGGGGAACCTTCCAGTTTTCAGGAGGCCCTTCAATGTCAAGTTTGGATGGATGCGATGGTGGAGGAATTCAACTCTATAATGGTGAATGATGTCTGGGAAGTAGTGTGTAGGCCTCGGGACAAATCAGTGGTAGGTTCGAGATGGATCTACAAGATCAAATATGCTGCAGACGACAGCGTGGAAAAATACAAAGACGGGTTTGTAGCTAAGGGGTATGCGCAAAAAGAAAGAATAGACTACGAAGAGACCTTCGCCCGAGTAGCGAGGTATACATCTATTAGAACTGTGATATCTCTTGCTGCTCAGATGGGGTGGGAGATTCATTAGATGGATGTCAAAACAACATTCTTAAACGGAGTGATAGAAGAGGAAGTATACATTGAAGAGCCAGAAGGCTTTGAGACACATGAAAATAAATCTCATGTATGCAGATTGAAGAAAGCCTTATATGGGCTCAAACAGGCACCTAGAGCATGGTATGGTCAAATTAATGGATACTTGCTGAAGATGGGGTTCGTCAAGAGTAGTGTTGCGAAAATCGCGATTTTTTGACTCAACTGGTATTATCGCCCGATTTTTTTTATTTTATTTATTTATTTTTTATTTTTTCGAAAAAATCGTGATTTGAATAGAAAAAATCGCAACCCTTCGTGACAACACGTTTCGTAAGCAAATTAATGAGTTTTATTTCTCATTGTTTGCAGACAACGAACTTGTTTGAGAGTTGAGGAGGAGAAGAAGGCGTCTACTAGGGCAGAGGAGGAGAAGAAGGCGTCTACTAGGGCAGAGGAGGAGAAAAACGAGAGATTTTAGTATCCCAAGCAAGAGAACTTCGTGTTTGGACCAAATTTCTTCGGCAAACTGTGGTTTCTAGGTATGGGCACCAAATTTGGCTATTTTGTTTTGGTTTTTTCTTGTTTTTGCTTGGGTTTCTATAACCCATTGATTATCAATGATTTTTGAGTGGATTTGATGGTGTTTTTTTCATTTTTGTTGCATAGAATGGAGAGGGTTTATTTTGGTCAAAAATGCAAAAACTTGATTGTTAGATTTATTAGTTTTATTTTTTCTTGTGTTCAATTTTTTTGCATCATTTTTAATTGGGTTTGAATGTGTATTTTTTCTATCATTGTTGGATTGAGTTAAGGTTTTTTTCTTTTTTGTTGTTGTAAAAAATTCAATGTGTTGTGTCATGTATGTAATTTTTATTTTTATTTTTTTAACTTGCAATTCTTATTGTGCCATAGGTTCAACTTCTAACTTCATCATACATTAAAAGTCAAGAGTTCAACCAAGTTACAAACATGGCAAGGAAATTGGACTCTCTGTGGAAATTTTGTGAACCTAATGGAACATTTGATGGAATAAACTTGTCTTGCAAGTTGTGTGGGCAGCTTATGTCAGTGGGGTTTTATAGATTGAAGTATCACCTTGTACAAATCCCTGGACGTGATGTAGGGTCTTGCACCAATACAAATGCGGAAATCATTCGAAGAGCCATGAGATCATTGGAAGAATTAGAGCAAGACAAAGTGACCAAAGCAGATCTGAAGAAGCAACTAGCAGAGAGTGTGTTAAGATGTGAATATGGAAGTGGCATTGGTTCTACTTCAGCATCAATGTTTACAACCAACCCTGTAGCTACCTCATCATTTTTTTTCCTAGAACCACAGCTGGTTCACAACCATCTATCACTTCAATGCTCAACGTTGCAAGGAATAATCCATTTTTCTAGCTTGCTGTTGATGCTATTGCAATTGTTGATCCAGGGTACAAAATCCCTTCTTATGATGACTTTAGAGGCCACATTCTTCAAGATGAAAAGGTTGACTGCACCAAAAGATTGGAGGAGTTTAGGGCATCATGGGCACAAACAGGATGCATTGTGATATTAGATGGTTGGATCGACCAAAAAGGGAGAACCCTTATAAACTTCTTGGTTAATTCTCCCAAAGGGACAATGTTTATGAAATCTGTTGATGCATCTTCACATATCAAAGATGCAAAATTATTTTGTGATTTGCTGGATGTGTTTATTTTGGAGGTGGGTGCAGAACATGTTGTCCAAGTCATAACGGACAATGCTGCAAATTATGTTGCTGCTGGCAAGATGCTTATGGATAGGCATCCTACTTTATTTTGGACACCTTGTGCTGCACATTGTACTGATTTGATGTTGGAGGACATAGGAAAAATTTCTTTTGTAAAAGATATTGTTGACTCATAAAAAACCATCACAAAATTTATATATAATCATGCATACGTGCTTAGCTTGATGAGAAAATTCACCAACAACAAAGAGTTGGTGCACCCCTCCATTACACAGTTTTCCACCAGTTTTATATCTCTTCAATCACTCTTGAATTCTATGTAGAATGTTTCTTTCAGATGAGTGGCGTGCTTTGACATTTAGCCGCAAACTAGAGGGAGAGGCCATATGCAGATTAGTTTCATACCAGGAAAACTTCTGGGCGGGAGTGCAGGAGGTGTGCAACGTTACTGAACCTTTGGTAAAGGTTCTTCAATTAGTTGATGGTG
The DNA here is from genome assembly GCA_000404065.3 of Pinus taeda. Classification (NCBI taxonomy): domain Eukaryota; kingdom Viridiplantae; phylum Streptophyta; class Pinopsida; order Pinales; family Pinaceae; genus Pinus; species Pinus taeda. The sequence goes on from APFE030259725.1 coordinate 235,449, forward strand.
ACAAGCCTGCAATGGGCTATATGTATGAGGCCATGGCCAGGGCCAAAGAATCCATTAGGGGCTACTATGATGATAAAGGAGATTAGGGGTTTCAAAAACAACTCCTCCTATGGGATGTGATTGATGAACGATGGAACAACACACTCCATTGTCCGATTCATGCTGTAGAGATCTACCTGAGCCCTGCATTTTCTTACCCATGTGGGTTCTTATTTGATGTTGAGATCATGAATGGATTTTTAACCTGTTCAGAGGATGGTGCGATCTCTAGCATAATGTGCAGAATTCTCCAAAGAAATGGAGATATACATAATGGCAGGTGGCACATTTAGCTTTGAGATGGTTGTGGTTGATAGGTAGACTAAAATGCCAGGTATTTTTCAGTTTGTTTCAAATTTCATTGTCTCTTCAAGTTCATAACTTCATACTTTGCTTCAACTTTCAAATTTCATTTTTTTCTTATGTTTATCGTATTTGTAATTTTGTTGTAGATGCATGGTGGACTCGCTATGGTGCCAGAGTACCTCATCTGCGAAGGCTTTCCATTCGAATCCTCAACCAAACATGTAGCTGCTTAGGATGCGAGCGCAACTGGAGTGTATTTGAAAAAATACACAACAAGAAGCGCAACAGGTTAAACTTAAAACTTAAAATATTCCAAATTTCCAATTAATTTTTTGAATTCATTAAATAATTTTTATTTTATAATTTTTATTTTATGATCTTTGTATATGTTGGAGTCCCAGTGACATAATGACATGGTCTATGTCTACTACAGTCTCTGATTGTGGGTAAGGCAACTTGAGAGGATACCTGATATGGAGGCCATCTCATTGGATGGGATTTACACCATTGTTGCATGGAGGGTTGAAGCTGAGAGGCCTCTTATGGAGTCTCGATGATTGGTTAAAGCAGGAGGTAGTGGAAGACGTAGAGGGGGAGGAGGAGGAGGAGCAACAAGAGGAGGAGGTGACACCACCTACCCAGGCTACTCCTACCACTAGTAGAGGACATGTTCTACCTTCTCTAGCTCCTAGTTCTTCAGCTTCTAGAGCACAGTAGAGTCCACTACCAACTCCACCGCATCTACAACTAGAGGGAAAGGGAAAGCTATTGCATTTTCTCGCAAGAGGAGCAGAGGAAATTAGTAGTATTAGTTATTTGATTCATTTCATTGTATATGACATTATGACTCATGATATGAGATACATTATTATATTTTTTGATGATATTTTGAGGCTGAGTTGGGACTCGGGAGTCAGGACTTACTATTCAAGACATGATTCACTGTTATGTGTGATGTAGCACTAGAAATGATATTACACATCTTATATATTAGTTCTTTTATCATATTTATGTGTTAATGTATTTATTTTATGTTGTAGATGCTTTAGATATTAAAAAAATTGAAAAAAATGAGTATTTTTGTATTTTCTGTTTTTTTTCCCTTTTTTACGATTTTTTCCCCTCACCAATTTAATCCCAATCGCGATTTTCGCAACATTGGTCAAGAGTGATGTAGATCCAAATCTCTACTATCTGGTTGTAGGGAATGAGCCTCTAGTCCTACTATTATATGTGGATGATCTCTTCCTGACGGGATCATCTAGGCTCATCGAGGACTACAAGAAGAATCTAGATTCTAGCCACATAATTCGACATGAAGGATTTGGGACAAATGCATTATTTCCGAGGGTTGGAAGTTTGGCAGTAGAAGGGTGAGATCTTCCTTGGACAAGGGAGATATGCTACAAAGGTCCTGAAGAGATTTAGGATGCAGCGCTGTAGGCCTATGGCTACTCCATTGATCACCAACTAGAAGAAAATTGATGCATCATAAGACAGGGATGTTGATCCCACTTTATACTGGCAGCTCACAGGGTTCGTGATGTGTCTGGTTAATATCAAGACAGACATTTGTAATGCTGTCAACACCCTTAGTCAGTTCATGGTGGAACCGAAGAGGGCACATTGGGGAATAGCCAAACATGTTCTTAGATATATACAGGGAACAACCTAGTATGGACTCTTATACACCAGAAGTAATGATATCAGACTGAGTGGGTTTACTGATGCAAATTGGGCTGGAAGTTCAGTGGATTGGAAAAGTACCTCTGGGTACTATTTCAACATTGGATCAGGGATGACCTCTTGGTGCAGTAGGAAACAAAAATCCATAGCTCCGAGCTCAGCAGAAGCATAATATATGGCTGCTAGCACAACTTCGTGCGAAGCGATATGGCTTAGAAAATTGCTTGTGAACCTATTCAGAAGAAAGATGGAAGTGACCAGGATCATGTTTGATAATCAGAGTTGCATCAATCTCTCTGAAAATCCAATATTTCATGATCCATTGAAGCACATTGATATTCAGTGTCACTTTGTCAGAGATTGTGTCCAACGAGGAGTTGTACAGTTGAGCTACACTCCTCCAAGAGAACAGGTGGCGAACATCCTTACCAAGGCCCTTGGAAGAACAAAGTTCGTTTATTTCAGGGAGAAGATGGGGATGGTGAAGAATCCATTTCAGTAACAGAAATGGATAAGTGTAAGGTGTTGCAGTGCTATGAGCAGCATGATGCATCATTTGAGAAAGGATTGCAGTGCAGATGCACTGTTGGGAGGAAGGACCAGCAACAACATAGATGCAGAGGGAGTTGTAGTACATATGTAGCAGTGGCAGTGGTAGAAGCCATGGGCAACAGTGCAAAGGATGTTAGGCAGCAAGCCAAGCATCAACACAGGTACCAGTGCCGGATGATCAGGGTGATGTTCAGTGGTGGAGCATTACTATAACACATTTCTCGTTAAGAGGGAGTGTTGATTTGGGGTAGCATCGGATGTGATCTAGCCATGAAAATTGGAGGATAGGCTAAAGCACATGAGATCTCCAAGATCCAGAAATCGTTTCGGGAAATTCCATCTGGATGAGGAGTTATTAAAATGATTAATATTCTTAATGGGTTCCTAAGTCTAAACTTAGGAAATTGAAAATATTAATGGGTATTAATAAAGATAAGTATGAGAAACTTCTAAGAGACGAGGATCAAGTCTATTTTAATCTTAGCCGTTGATTAGGGACTTAATCTCAACCGTTGATTCATCAACATGAAAAGTATAAGAGAAGACTTGAGGGTCATTTGGAGATTTACTAGCAGATACTTAGTATCTCAAGGAAAATCGACTTTCTCAGAGAGGAAGAAAAATTGATTTTAGAGGGAGAGTTGCAGGGTGGAGGAAGAGGGGGTGACTAGCAGCAGTCAGGAAGTTCAGAAAGGGTGATGCAGGGGCTCTGAGAGACAACGCAAAGGGAGACGTAGATCAGGGACGCAATGGATGACGTAGTGAAGGATAGAGCAGCGTAGAGCCAAGCAGGATGATGTAGGGTTGACGCAGTTGGGAAAGGAAGTCCTCCAAGGTGTCAAAATGTCCGAGAGAAAAGTCTCAGGTGTTTTCTCCTAGTGTCTATGTAAAAATCTTTCTGTAAAAGCAATTGTTGCCGAAGATTAATAAAACCCTCCTTTGCTGCACCGGTTTTCGCGCATTGGGTTTTTCTGGGGACAATTGTCCAAAAATAGCTGTGTTGATGTGTTTGATTCTTGTGCATGTATTTGTTTCTGTATAATGGTGTGATATCTGCAGTAGAATTTATTTTAATATTTACTGAAGAAATTTCATAAATAACTTATCGAAAATAAGTAGGTAAAATAAATCGGTTACTCCAACATTAGAATTTCTGTTAAGAAATTTTCACATATGATGATCTATAGCCGGACTTGGGAGAAACCCTTGCAGCATTTAGAGACAATATTGCTTATTGTGGAGGAGCAACAGTTTTATTCTACGCTGTCCAAGTGTGAGTTCGGTTTGACAAAGTTGCTTTATCTAGGGCACATTGTTGGAGAGGATGGTGTGAGAGTCCATGAGGAGAAGATCAGGGCCATCTTGGATTGGCCAGAGCCCTGAAATGTGATGGACTTGAGGGGTTTTGTGGGCATTTGTACCTACTATTAGAAGTTCGTGAAGGGCTTCTCGCAGTTAATAGCTTCTCTCACTGATTTGACAAAGAAGGGGGTATTTGAGTGGACAAATGGGGCGCAGGAGGCTTTTGAGCACCTCAAACAGGTCATGAGTAACTGCTCAGTGTTGGTACTCCCAGATTTCGCACAACCCTTTGTGCTTGAGTGTGATGCATCAGGGGAGGGTGTAGGAGCAGTTTTAATGCGGGGGGAGACATGATAGCTTTCGAGAGCTGGAAGCTACTGCCTCGCGAGAGATTGTGCTCCATTTATGATAAGGAGATGCTAGCCATCATGCATGCGCTAGCCAATTTCAGGCAGTTGTTGGTGGGAAACAGGTTTTGGGTCAAAACAGATCACAACGGGCCCAGATTCTTCTTGGAACATAAGTAATTGCAGGAGAGGCAATAGAAGTGGGTGAGCAAGCTCCAGGCATACGACTTTGACATTGAGTATGTCAAAATGAAGCACAATGTGGTAGCTGATGCATTTTCCAGGAGGCCGCCTACCCTTTCATTGATGAGCATTACATCGGATTGGCAGACACAGTAGCTGGTGGAGTATTCCAAGGACCGTTTTGCATGTGAGGTCCTTGACGGTGCAGTGATGGATGACCATTAAAAGGAGATGAACAAGGTGATTTACTTCCGAAACCTGATTTATTTGGTACCCAGCTCCCGGTTGAGGGAGAAAATCCTGCAGGCAGCCCATTACTCACCATTATCAGGGCATTAGGGGTTGACCAAGACTTATAGGACCATTAGGGAGTGCTTTACATGGAAGGGCCTTAAGGATGACGTTCTGAGGCATGTTTGGGAGTGTGACACATGGCAGAGGAACAAGGGTGAGCAAACACACCTTGGTGGGTTACTACAACCTCTTCCTATTCCCAAGGGGAAATGAGAGAGCATGTTGATGGATTTTATCACCGGGTTTCCCACAACGTAGGGCAAGGACTGCATATATGTGGTGGTAGACTAATTGACGAAGTTTGCACTTTTTTTCGCCATCTCAGCCCGGTCCTTGGTCTCGCAGGTGGTCGAATTGTTTTCTAGGGAGGTATTTCAACTTCATGGTCTTCCGAAGACCATCGTCAGTGATCGGGACAGTAGGTTCATGGGCGGATTTTGGCAGGACCTTTTTCGACTATTGGCCACAGAGCTCACTCCTAGCACTAGTTATCACCCCCAGACGGATGGGCAGCCGGAGATCGTCAACAAATGGCTAGAGGGTTACCTGCATAACTACGTGATGGGTCAACAACGTTCATGGATACTTGTGGTTGCACTTTGGCAATTACTGTCATAACATTATGTGCCATATGTCCATAGGTATGTCTCCGTTCAAAGCTGTAGCATTACAATGCATTATCTTTTTCTGACGTGATGTTTGGAGACAGCAAGGCCCCTAGGGCCTTGCATTGGATACAAGAGAGCCAAGATATCTTGATGGATCTCAAAGATAACTTGTTGACTGCACAGAACCAGTAGAAGCTCTATGTAGACATGGGCAGAGTAGAGGAGCGATTTGAGGTTGGGGACTTAGTCTTCTTGAGGCTCTAGCCGTACAGACAGTCATCACTCAAGCAGAAGGGGGCCGAAAAGCTCAAGCCTCACTTCCATGGGCTGTACCGAATCATTAGGAGAGTTGGGGAGATAACATATGAGTTGGAGCTACCCTCCAGGAGCCGAGTACACAAAATTTTTCATGTGTCTTGCTTGAAAAAGGCATTGGGGCAGGGGGTGATAACGGCTATAGAGCTACCACCTATGGATGATGAAGGGCACTTAATTGTGGAGCCAAAGGCTATTTTGGACACTCGTGAGAGGCACTTGCAGAACAAGGTTATCAAGGAGTTTTTGATTAGGTGGAAGAACCTACTGGATGAGGATGCCACCTGGGAGGGGGAGCAGATACTTCAACATCCTTCATTATAGTTGCTTAACAACAAGCAACGTTTTGGAGGGGAGGACTATGATATTCCCACTTAGCAACATTGCTAAGGGGAAATATCAATTCTGCCCAATTTTGGATAAATTCGCACTTGCACTTAGGAAATGTGGGTTTAGAGGCCCCACATGAATTTTTGAGTAAAGTGAAGCCCAAACATTAGAGAATGGAGGAGGAAAGTCGAGCTACTAATGGTACATTGGGGCCACCAATAGTGAAATGCAATTGATAAAGGAAACATGCACTCATTGGAGGGAGTTTGGTGGGAGAAAGTCGAAGTTTGGCCCACATGGGTATTTTGGAGGCTCTTTGACAAAATGAGGAATAAGCACTCATTTTGGTCATTCATGATTATTTGAGAATTGTCTTAGACTAGCACGCTTGAGATGAAGCCAAGTCTGCAAGTGTTGTTGACTTCTAGTGCTAGCCCAAGGAGGGAGTCTCATCCATTCCAATTCAATCCAGGAGCAACGAAGTGCGAGTTTGGGTAAGTACCAGCAACAACAGCGCAACCCTTGGAGGTGTCATAGGTGGGAGTTGAGGAGAGAAGGGTGTTTGGGCTGAAACTAGAGGAGGAGTATAGGGAGGAGAATTGTTGGAGATTGCAGTCATTTTGGGGGCTTTCAGCAATAGATTTATCACTTGGTTTGAATTACCCTGCAGCAGTGCCATTGAGGGAAATTGAGCTGAAATTCTAAAGTCATTAAACGACAAATTCCTTTGTGGGTTTTTGTGGGTATTTGGTGGAGAGCCCGAGGTTAATTTCTCGGAATTTTCTGAGCACCAGAGGAGTTCCTATCAGCTATGCTTCATAGTTAGTAGCTCGTTTTCTGGGCATTTCAGCGCAGAGCCAGAGGGAGATCAACCATTATACTTGGGTGGCCTTCATATTCTTCACTTGGGCTTAGTTGGCTTGCCTTGGGCAAGCCCACATTCATACTTTCGAGGCACCCATTGTAACCTCGTGCTTTATTAATAAAATGGCTCAGCAACGTAGTTTCTGGCTTTGTTTCGTGTTCTGATATTTGGGCAAATTTTCTGCGTTTTTTTGTCTGTACACGCTTTGTTTATTACTGTAAATTTTCCTTAGGTATATTACATACAATTTAACATGTGGGCAAAAGACGAACATGAGCTCTCCCCCTTATTTATGGCCATCACCCTGGTTCCTATGGGCCCTAGATGAGCCCCCTCCACATTAAGGAACCCATGATTGTCCAAACCCTTAGTGGGCAATGAGTTGCCCCACCTTAAAGGGGGGTATCCATTGCTATATCCTACACATCATGCACTCATCCCTTGGAGGCACGAGCAGTTATGAAAAAATCAATCAAAGGAAAAAGGCATATGAAGAGCGTAAGAAAACAAAGGTTGTGATAAGTCATTTACCATGATTTGCTACTTGCTACACTCATATACCCAAGTGTGGGCTTCCCTCATCATAGCTACCCTTCTGCCATGACATGTGGTTTGGATCCTTCCCTTGATCCCCACTTTGTTCCATCATTATATCACATGCCACCTTCCACTTGATGGATACATCGTGGACTTATCACCCCCTCTAAAAGTTGAAACCACCTAATAAGGTCCTTGGTAACCCCCTTATTGAGCTTGGAGAGACTTGTACATGCGAAAGTCCACTATGGAAGGGCATGCCATCATGAGGTGCTTGTTACCACTTAAACCAGTAGGGGACCTAAAGGGGTTCCTAAGAGGGCAACTCCTAGGTTAAGGGCAATGGTCGCGGCTTAGCCCACTATCAGCACGACTAAGTCTCCTTGCTCTTTATAGACTTTCACCGATGGGAGGAGTCCCGATAGTGTAGGGATCACTTGTGTAATGTCTCTTACGAAATTAACTTGTTATAGGTTTATTTATTCTACAATTTTGACAATTTTGGAGGCCATGGGACCCATGTGATTTTTGGAAAAGATTAAGGAAGGAAAAAGGGGCCGAAATGTTTTGTTGGCATAGCGTGGGGGGCCAACCACATGAGGAAATACACACCACCTTAGAGGGAAGTTCGAATGACTAAGGAGGGAAAGTCGAATTGCTTGTTGAAGGGGGCCCACATGGGAATAAAGGCTCACAAATTATAAATAGAGGAGGCTCAACCTCATTTGGTATCTTTTGACATATTGACTCAACCTTAGTTACTGGAGCTACTTAGCCAAGTCACTTGCTGTTTAGCACGAGTTCTTTAAGTGGAGAACTCACCCTCTCTTCGGTGGACCATGAGTGCCACCCTAGGGAGGTTTCTTTCTATCATTCCAGGAGATTACAAGTGGATATTCAGAGCCCCCAACTCAGGCATCATTCAGTCAATGCGTACTCTAGAAGGACGTAGTAGTGGAATACACAGTGGATAATTCAGTGGCCTTTCAGGGAGCAATTGTCAGAGGAGTTTTGGAGAAGGAAGTATAGGGGAAGAATAGCCTTTAGGAGGATTTTGGGAGCTAGAGATTTCTGTTTAGGAGCAACGAGATAGCTAGCACTCAGGACCAACGCAAGAATTCATCACTGGGCACACGTGGGGAGTTCGTGGGTCAATTGTGGAGCGAGTATTTGTTGGAAGAGATAAGGGAAAGTTCGGGGAATATTATCTTAGCCATTTTGGTGTGTTTTGGAGAGCTTATTTTGGAGTTACAGGCAGGCTGTACACTTAAGCAGTTGGAGGAGGGCGTGGCTCTTGGGAGGCCGAATTTTCGGGGTCAAAACTAGGTCAAATCCTTTCTGGGTTTTGTTTGAGGAGCTCGGGGCTAATTTTGCAGAATTTTCTGGGCAAATTTGAGGGGTCAAACAATGGTCCCAACTCATCCAACAACGAGAGGAGCTAGGGGGGAATTTGGGCCAAAATTTCGAGGTCAACATTTGGCCAATTCCTTCGTGGTTTATTTTGGGTATTTGTTGGAGAGGCCCGGGTTAATTTCCTGAAATTTTCCGAGCTCCAGAGATAGGGTTTTCAGCAACATCTTCATAGCAGACAACATAGTTTCTCTAGGACAGTGCAGGGCATCATTGCAACAGTGATTTGTGCCAACTGGGCTTGATTGTGAGACAAGGCAAAAGACATAACTTCCAAGCATCTTGATTCATTTTCCAGTTCAACCCATGATCCCTACTTTCATGCCAAACACATTGAATATAAACACTTAATATGAAGCAATGGATAAATGTAGTTGATGTTTGTTGAGGGACCATAGTCATCAATGAGTGAGCTAAGCATAATATAAGAGGCATATGTGGGCAGCTATTTGTGGAGCTAAGCATAATATCTACTCTTGTACAAGCTTTGGTGTTGATAAATTAGCGACTTGGTGCTGATAAACCAAGGAGTTGGTGTTGATAAATTTGAATGTACTCTTTATATATATATATATATATTAAGAGAAACATTTTGTGGTTTTGATGTAAAAATCTCTGTGCTCTGTGTATTTAGGTGCTTTTCTTTATAACTGTGGATGCATTTACAAGTTTTTGGAGTTAAAAATTGTTAATACTGATTCACGTCCCCTCTTAGTATTGTTGAATATTCCAGCACATCTTTTATTGCATTCAAGGAAAATAAATTAACATGCAATGATCAAGCAAGATTTTACAATAAAGCTATGCATTAGACATGGAACAATAGAAATACTGTGAGAATTTCTAAACTGAAATTCTATCATTGCAACAACTGATTTATTTCACCTACTTATTATTCTCAATAAGTTATTTATGAAATTCCTTCAACAAATATTAAAATAAATTCTACTGCAGTTATCACATAATTACCTAGAGAAAAAATACATGCACAAGAATTAATCACATCGACACAGTTATTTTTGGACCATTGTCCTCGGAAAAACCCAATTCGGGAAAACTGGTGCAGCAGATGAGGACTTTATTAATATTCAGCAGCAATTGCTTTTACAAGGAATGATTTTATGGAGAAACTGAAAGAAAACGCCTGATACTTTCCCTCTAAGACCATTTGACACTTCAGAGACCCTGCTCCCACTTCTGCATCACCCCTGCATCACTCTGATTGACCCAGTGTGGCTCTGCGTCAACTTGCATAGGCCCTATGTCACTCCTATGGACTGCGTCTCTTTCTACGCTGTCTTCCACTGCCCCTGCGTCACCTCCTCCTCGATCACTGCCTGTTGATGAAGCCCTCCTCTTCCTCCACCCTGCGACTCCCTTTGAAAGCGATCTTCTCTTCCTTGAGAATCGAATTTCCTTGAGATACTGAGTATCTGTTGGTGTATCTCCAAATGACCCTCAAGTCTTCTCTTATACTTTTTCTATTGATGAATCAACGACTGAGATTAAGTCCATAATCAACGACTAAGATTAAAATAGACTTGATCGTCATCTCTTAGAAGCTTCTCATCCTTATCTTTATTAATACCCATTAATATTTCTGGATTTAAGACATCTATGGTTTATATCTTTTGACTTAGTTACCGGAGAATCCATAGTAAAAACCATTTTACGTCAACGTTTCATATCTTAATTAGGATCCATCATCAGGACTTCTTGAATGTTGATAGTAGAAGAGCTTAATTTAGGTATTTAAATAGTTACGAGGAGATAGATTAAAGGATGATATGAATTCGGCTTGTTTTAATAATATTAATTGTAGATTTTTGAATAATTTTTTTTTTGATTAATAACTGATGAGTTAATTTATTAATTATTATTATTAATCCTTATTCTTAATACCACTAAACCCTAATAATAATTTTAATAAATTAATATTGATAACTAAGGTAGTAATCATTATTATAAATATTTAGTAATTATTATTACTAATATTATTAATTTTAATTTAAAATGTGAAATATTTATTTTTATTATATATTAGTATTTATGAATAGTATATTAGTATATGTATTAATATAAAATTATTTAAAAAATATGTTAATATTAATAATAACTAATATTAATAATATTAAAAACCAATTTTATAATTAATACTTCATAATCACTTTATAATTTAATAAATTAATTAATATAATAATTAATTAATATTAATAATTGATGATTTAATATCAAGACCTAATAATTAATATTAATAATTAAAATTAGGACATGTTTTATTTTTTATGAAATAGATTAATAATTAATAGATTTATTAATAGATTTATAATGCTAATAATAATAATAGTTAATGATAATAGTATGTGAATATTTATTTTTATTCATAATTAGTATTTAATGAATAGTAATATTAGTATATTGTTATTAATATCATTTATTTTAAAATATATTAATATTAATATAATTAATAATATATTAAAATTAATTAATATTAATAATATTAAAAATTAATATTAATAATTAATAATTAATTAAATAATAAATAATTAATATTATTAATAATTGATAAATTAATTAAAATATAAATCATTATTATGAAAAATGCTTAATTTTTATAACTAGTTTAACTAATTAATAGATTTTAATTAATACTTAATAATAACAATTTATAATAATAGTTAATGATAATGGTAATAGCTATTATCATAATTATTATTGTAAATGTTGTAATATTATACTAATTATTATTATTATACTTAAATTATTATAGCAAATACTACTAACTACTAATTATTATAATAGGAGAGGGATACCTACCCACTGATTGCTATACCTGAGATGTATTGGTGATCTTAATTTCTCTGATTAAGGGAAGCCAACTTCCACTAATCTCCATACCATTGTCTCTGTTGAGATTATGTGGATGTTTGATAATTTCAAGAGCTTCTCTTATCTTTCGCCTATGATGTTGTTCTTTGCTTGCGACAATTGAGGCATTTTCCATGCAGACATGGTGTTTAGTTTTTGAGGAGTGTTCCGCCAAGGCCGAAGTACGATACCTTGCATTCCTAATATCAGTTCCATGTTCCTTGAGTCTTGTCTGCAGGGAGCGACCTATTTCACCAATGTAGCTTTTTCCACATGAACAATCTAGTTTATAGACTCCCTTAAGTTGATGTCTATCAATATTATCTTTGACAGACCTCATACCTTGCCTAATAGTTATAGGTGCTGAGAATTGCGTGATTATGTTTTTCTTCCTTAGGATTTTAGCAATCTTATTTGTTACTCCGTGAATATAAGGTAGAAATACCCTACCACACTGAGGTTGGTCTTGAGCCTTAGGATCATGAGATAACATCTTTCTTTCAGCTTTCTCTATTTCTCTTTTAATCTCTTTTTCTTTGTAGCCTATACTCTTAATGGTTGAAACTAAATGCTTCTTCTCTTCATTCAGATGCTCAGAGTCAGAAATTTGAAGGGCTCTGATAGCAAGAGAGTTTAGAACACCAAATTTCTGGGCTGGGTGATGGTGGGAATCTGCATGGAGGTAGCTTTCTGTGTGGGTTGACTTCCTGAAAACCTTATCCTAAAGAGCCATCCTCTTTCCTGATGATGAGTACGTCTAAAAATGGGATGCCCATGTTATCTTCTAGCTCCATAGTAAATTTTATTTCTGGAGAGATAGAATTTAGGTGAATAAAAAACTTGTCAAGCTCTGTTTTACCATGTGTCCATTTTATATTGGTATCATCGTTGAATCGCTTCCACCAAGCTGGCTTCAAAGGGTATGATTCAAGGGCTTTCTTTTCAAAGTATTCCATGTATAAGTTGGCCACGATTGGTGAAAGGGGTGATCCCATTGCCACACCAGATGTCTTCTCATAATATATTCCTTGGAAGGTGAAAACAGTTGACCGCAAGTAGATTTCAACCAATTTTGCAGTTCCTGGATCAGTAACATCTTTTATAACCTGAATGGCTTCATCAAGAGGAATCTTGGTGAATAAGGACACTACGCAAAGCTAACAAGGATATCATCACGTTCTATCCTCTCATTTTTAATAAGATTCACAAAATCATGGGAGTCTTTGATGAAAGAATCAGTATTCCTGACAAGGGGCTTAAGGATTTTAGCAACATATTTAGCGAGTTCATAGGTTGGGGAACCAATGGTATTAACTATTGGTCTAAGAGGAACCCCTTCTTTATGGATCTTGGGTAACCCATAAATTCTAGGGATAGTTTCACAAGAAGGGGTTAATTTCTTCTTTAATTTATCCTCAAGGTTGGAATCTGAAATTGTCTTTTTCACCTCCTTCATAATCTTGGGGATGGGATTATTGCTCAGCTTCTTATAACCGCCACATCTGAAGTGTTCATTCATTTTGCATACGTAGTCTTCTTTATCCAAGATCACCGCTGCTCCTCCCTTATCTGCCTTAAGAACCACAATTTTATCATTCTTACGCAAGGATTTAAAGGCTCTTTGTTCTTCTTTACTCAAATTGCTTTTGGGAGTTTTGGCCTTTCTCATAATGAGGGAAAACTCTTGCCTTAATATTTCCTTATCTTCCAAAGGAAGGTTATTGATCCCATCCTCTATGCTAGATATCATATTCTCAATAGGAAGGTTTTTAGGAGCATTTGCAAACCCCAAACCTTTGCTGAGGACACTGATGACTTCAGGGTCTAATTCTTGGGAAGACAGATTAACCACTTTTCTTTTTAGTTTTGTCTTAGAGGTGTTTATTGAAGACTGATTTCTTCCATTCCGGATATCGTTGTCTAAACCCTGATTATGCGTAATACCTCTGTCTAAATTCTGATTATGCGTATTAATTATGGTGCCATTTGCGTTATTACCTCTGACCACATCCTGATTATGCGTATTATCGCTATCTAAACCCTTGTTGCTAAGATTAATGCTGCCAACTGCGTCATGCGTATTAACTTTGACCACTAAATCATGATTAACGCTGTCTTGATTATGTGTATGATTATCACTGTCTAAATTGCTGTTATTGCCTTAGCATTCTCGCTATATCCCACAAGATATCCTTTCTTAGCAGTTTGATCTAATTTCTTTCTCTTCTCTTCGGGTATACAACGGTATGCTAAACTCCCAAATATCCTGAAATGACTGACTTCAGGTGTCTTCCTAGTGAAGACCTTCTCTAGAGTGATTTTGCCCAATGGCCTGTGAGGAGTCCTGTTCTGGACATAAACTGCTGTGCTGCATGCTTCTGCCCACATGAATTTAGGCATATCCTAATCATACAACTTTTCCCTAGTTGCTTCCACAATAGGCCTGTTTTTCCTTTCTGCTACTCCAGTTTGCTCCGAATTGTAGGGAGTTGTCCACTGTCTTCTGATGCCTTCCTTATCGCAAAAATCGGTGAAGTCCTTGTTAACATACTTTCCACTATTCTCCAAGCGCAACACTTTTATCTTCTTTTCTGTCAGATTCTCCACTAGAGCCTTGAACTCTTTGAATCGATCGAAAACCTCATGCCTGGTTTTCAAAAAGTAGATCCAAGTCTTCCTGGAATGGTCATCGATGAAGATGACGAAGTACTCGGCACCACTAAGAGCTTTTGTGGACATCGGTCCGCAGATGTTTGAGTGTATCAATCCTAGCACACTTTTCTCCCGATTGTTACTTTTGGAAAACGCAGCTTTGACATACTTCCCAGAGCGCACCCTCTGCATACATCATCCCGTTTAGTGCTTAGTTCTGGAACTCCTAATATTGTTTTCCTGAAAATTCTTAGAGCCCCATGGTGTAAGTGTCCCATCCTCCTATGCCATAGCTCATTCAAGTCTTTGTCTCCATTACTGCCAATTAGTGCCATTGGTGATTCTAGCTATAACCTGTACAACCTGTTAGTTTTGATTCCAATCCGAGCCTTCTTTTTTCAACTTGGGTGTTTGACATATACTTGCTCCTTAATGAAGAAAACGTTATAACCCTTGTTTTGAAGTTGAGATACAGAAAGAAAGTTCATTCCCAATCCCAACACATGCAACAGATTGGTTGCCCGAAGTCGCTCCTGCTTCGGTTTGAAAAACTATGGTACCTCTTCCTACTAGAGTACACTTTGCCTTATTCCCCATGGTGATTTGAAAATTCATTCTTTCTTCTTGATAATCTGAAAAAGATTCTTGGATTCCTGTCATATGCTAGGAAGCTCCATTGTCTACATACCAAACCTCTGAGGAGGTAGAGCTTGCAAGGCAAGCGACTTCTTCTTCCAATCTGGAAGCTAACATCGAATATTCGTCTCTTGTGCATTCTTCTAAAAATTTGTGCGAGTCCCCTTGAGTGGATGCCTTTGCATTATGCTCTTGATCCATAATCGATTTTCCTTTCTAGTTGTCAGATCTCTAGTCTGGTACCATGTGAGAATTTCTAAATTGAAATTCTATCACTGCAACAACTGATTTATTTCGCCTATTTATTATTCTCAATAAGTTATATACGAAATTTCTTCTGCAAATATTAAAATAAATTCTTAGAGCCCCATGGTGTAATTGTCCCATCCTCCTGTGCCATAGCTCATTCAAGTCTTTGTCTCCATTACTGCGTATTAGTGCCATTGATGATTCTAGCTGTAACTTGTACAACCTGTTAGTTCTGATTCCAATTCGAGCCTTCTTTTTCCAACTTGGGTGTTTGACATATACTTTCTCCTTAATGAAGAAAACGTCATAACCCTTGTTTTGAAGTTGAGATACAGAAAGAAAGTTCATCCCCAATCCCAACACATGTAGTAGATTGGTTGCCCGAAGTCGCTCTCCTGCTTTGGTTTGAAAAACTATGGTACCTCTTCCTACTGGTGTACACTTTGCCTCATTCCCCATGGTGATCTGAAAATTCATTCTTTCTTCTTGATAATCTGAAAAACATTCTCGGATTCCTATCATATGCTAAGAAGCTCCACTGTCTACATACCAAACCTCCGAGGAGGTAGAGCTTGCAAGGCAAGCAACTTCTTCTTCCAATCTGGAAGCTAACATCGAATATTCGTCCCTTGTGCATTCTTCTAAAAATCTGCGCGAGTCCCCTTGAGTGGATGCCTTTGCATTATGCTCTTGATCCATAATCGATTTTCCTTTCTAGTTGTCAGATCTCTGGTCTGATATCATGTGAGAATTTCTAAATTGAAATTCTATCACTGCAGCAACTGATTTATTTCACCTACTTATTATTCTCAATAAGTTATTTACGAAATTCCTTCTGCAAATATTAAAATAAATTCTACTGCACTTATCACACAATTACCCAAAGAAAAAATACATGCACAAGAATCAATCACATCGACACAGTTATATTTGGACAATTGTCCTAGGGAAAACCCAAAGCGGGGAAACCGATGCAACAAAGGAGGGCTTTATTAATCTTCAGCAACAATTGCTTTTACAAGGAATGATTTTAGAGAGAAACTAAAAGAAAACACCTGAGACTTTCCCTCTGAGACCATTTGACACTTTGAAGACCCTGCTCCCACTTTTGCGTCACCCCTGCATCATTTTGATTGAACCATCGTGGCTCTGAGTGGCTCTGTGTCCCTCTGCGTCAGCCTGCGTAGGCCCTGCGTTTGTCCTCTGGACCGCATCTCTCTTTTTGCACTGTCTTCCACTGCCCCTGAGTCACCTCCTCCTCGATCACTGCCTGCTGCTGAAGCTCTCTTGTTCCTCCACCTTGCAACTCCCTTTGAAATCGATCTTCTCTTCCTTGAGAATCAAATTTCCTTGAGATACTGAGTACCTGCTAGTGTATCTCCAAATGACCCTCAAGTCTTCTCTTATACTTTTCTTGTTGATGAATCAAAGACCGAGATTATGTCCCTAATGAACGGCTAAGATTAAAACAGATTTGAATCATTGATCCTAGTCTTTTAGATGCTTCTCATCCTTATCTTTATTAATACCCATTAATATTTTTATTTTCCTAGTTTAGACTTAGGAACCCATTAAAAATATTAATTATTTTAGTAACTCCTCATTCGGATGGAATTTCTTAAAATGATTTCTGGGTCTTGGAGATCTCATATGCCTTAGCATCTCCTCCAAATTTCAAGGCTAGAGCACATCCGATGCTACCAAAAATCAACAAAAACCCTAGAAAAAATTCATCACATGAAAACCATTAAAAATATGCAATTATACTCTTTTCTAAGAAATTGCCTTCTTTCAATCCCAAATAGACATCTCGAATACATAAACTACTCTCCAATAGAAATAGCTCCCAAAAAGATCACATTCCCACAAGTAGCGAGTAGCCAAAAGGCTAAGTCGAGCGCTCTAAAGGAGGATGAATTCCACAAGTGATAACAAAAAGAAAGAATGGAGTGATCCTTCTTTTATATGAGGTTTATCGCATCCATTTATCAAACTAAAAGCCCTATGACTAGTTTGATTTTGAGTAGAGATGAAGTAAATGGGTTACAAGCCAACCCAATAACTCAACAAAATAAATTATGCCATTAATTTCTCACACACGTGAGCTCCAATCCCTCTATGAGCATAACATCGTGTCCTTGTAATGCTAATAAGGCTATGTTGTCGCTCATATTGTATAGGCACTGTAACAACGGCTCAGGTCGAGGGTTATCACCGTGATCCCTGACCTCGCCATTCTAGCTATCTCCCGACAACAGGCTATGGGGGGTAGTCCCTATGGAAATGTGAAGGTGAAAGGCAAGTTGGTATTCAACAAGTCCGGGAGACACAGTTGAGTAGCCTAGCTACTTGGTTAAATCTAGCAATATCTTAAGGATTAGATTAAATTCAAATATGAAACCAGTGCCTTATGGAGTAAAAAATCTTGCTTATTATTAAATTAAATCCAAGTAACCTTATGGACAACTGCTGCTTAGATGCTTCATTAACCTATGTGCAATGCAAATCCTAAGACCTAGATGTGATGCAAGGATCTTGTTTACTTTTAGTTATATGCCTAATCCAAATATGACCTTCCCTTAACTGTTTTGAAGTTAGGCTCCAAGGTAGGTTGTGGGAAGAAGGCCAACAGGAAGCAAGCAAAGGCTTGATCAATAATACCTTCTGTTAGGATCCTATCACTTGATGCCTTTGGCGCTACAAGGATTGTGGCTTTGACGACTACAAGGTCACCGTGTTAACCATCGAGGAGTTACCAAGCCCCTCAAGCTAGATGAGAAGGGTGGCCCTAGAAGTCTATCAACCAAGCTTATGCTTGGAGGTAAATTATGAATGCAATTAGGCCTAGAATGCTTATGCAAAGGATGTGAGTGAACCTTAAGTTGAGATTGTTTAATTGTTTAAGTACTTAAGTTATGATCACTTATTATGACAAAAGTACTTAATGATGAATTATAAAACAATCTTACAACCAAGAATGTGTCGCATTATTAAGTGAACCTTAAGTTGAGATTGTTTAATTGTTTAAGTACTTAAGTTATGATCACTTATTATGACAAGAGTACTTAATGATGAACTGTAAAACAATCTTACAACCAAGAATGTGTCGCATTATTAAGTGCCAATATTAAACACTCCAAAGACAGACTTATATTCCACAGGATGCTTAACCAATGAATTATTAGCCAATGATTATCAGTCACAATTGCTCAAGATATTCCAATGATGATTATGGACAATCTTATGCCAAAGATAATACCATAAATTATGTTCTTTAGACAATGCCACTTATCGTGGTTAGATTTTAAATGCCAAGACAACCAAATAGATTCTTCAATGCTTTAGATCACAATTAGAACAAGATGCCAATTTATCATTTGCGAACTTAACATAATTAGATATCAAGAAACAATATGACTTGGTTTACAAGATATCAATATGCCCAAGGAGACTTAAGATATTCAACAAGATTAGAGCTTAAATTAGTGATTTTAGTGCTAAGTTAACAATTCTTAGATCTAACAGAAGACAAACAAACATTAGATTTCAATAGCATAAATCACAATGAGCCAATTTGATCATGAAAACCACTTATGCGACATATAGGACAGAAACAAGTAAATCACTCTAGATTAAGAAATCATCATGCATATGAAACCTAAATATGACCAATGAGATGCCCAATGACTTGCCAAGCAATTATATGAGCTACTTAACCCTCTTATGATAAAGTATTTAGAGATATATCAGATCTGGGAACACTTATAACAGCAGTAAGAAAGATATGCAAACAATGAGCTACCAATGCAAAAGTGTGTGCCAACTTGTGTCAAAGAATTGCCAAATACTAGAACAAGTTTGTCAAATTGAAAAATTTGATTTTTAAGCCCCTTAAGATGTGATCTTTAGATTTATATCAGATCTGATCTACTGGTTATGCAGATATTTCGGTCACTAAATAAGTAGATCCATGCTCAAAAAATCAATGCCCAACTTACTAAAAAACTAGTGAAATTTTACCATGAAACTTTTAGTGTGTTTAGGAAATTTAGATATGATTTCTAGAGCATTTAAACATGAATTTTACCACTGTTATGAATGATTCAGAGAGCTGTAGCAAATAGCGAGGAAACATGAGGGTTTAGAGATCAAACCCTAGGCTCAAAGCCTTGAAGATCACTTGCCCAATTTGTCAAAACTTTTTCAATGAAGTTGGCACCCAAAACACCAATCTTGAGCCAATTTCTCCTTGCAAAAATCACCATTACTCAGTCGAAAAATTTCAGAGATGTAGGGAGGGCAAAATAGGGGCAAGAGAGGCCAACACTAGGCCTAATAGGGCTAGCGTTGGGGGAAAAAGGCCTAGATAGGTCTGCGTTAAGGGGAAGAGGCCTTGGAGGGCCTAGCGACTTAGGGTAAGAGCCCTAAAGGGCTGCTATGGGCCATGACCTAGGAGAAGGAGGAGGTCGAGGGCTTGGGAAAGGCCTTAAGGCCTAGACCTAGGGTTCTAAGGCCAAAAAGGCCTGTTGCAAGCCCTTCGAGGGTTGCAACTTGGCTGGGGGAGAAGAGGCGAAAGGGAGAGTAGAAGAGGACGAAGGGCTAGCGGAGGGATAAGGAGGCCGAGAAAGGGGAGACAGAGGGAGAGGAGAGGGGATGAAGGCCTTTCAAGGCCACGACAAAGGCCAAGAGGGAAGGAGGTAAAAGGGAAGGAGGCGAGGAGGAGAAGGGAGCGTAGAAGAGGACGAAGGGCTAGCGAAGGGATAAGGAGGTCGAAAAAGCGGAGATAGATGGAGAGGGGAGGGGATGAAGGCCTTTCAAGGCCAAGACAAAGGCCAAGAGGGAAGGCCGAGGCCACTAGGGCTTATGGGCAACCTCCAAGAGGCTAGAAGGGCTGATGCAGGGGCGCAAGAGGCAAACATTGAGGGTTTGGAGGAGAAATCTAGGCCTAGGAGCCTTCAAAACTAGAAACCCTTGCTCCAAAATTAAATTTGCTTCAGATCTTCAGATTTACCGCAAAATTCCATGATGTTGGGCTTGCAAAAAATTCTAGAGGCTAGATCTTACCTTCAAGGGCCTAGATCTAGCTCAAACTGCAACAAATATTCTTCAAATGGCTTGGATCTCACTTGCACAAATGAATTTACAAGTATCCGAAACTCCAATATATACAAAAAAAATTCAAAAAATTCAAAACCCGAAAAACCCCAGCTGCAAAACAAGGGTTAGAAAATAAATTAGTTACAAAAATCTAGTTCACAAATATATTTACAAAATATACATGTGTACAATGCTTGAGAAAATTTTGAGAAAGTAATTTCTTGTAAATCCTTGATAATGGCTAAATGTATTTTCAAGAGATAAATGCAAGCTACAACCTTAGTGAAGTTAGAAAAACCATAAAAGTATTTGAAGTTTAGACAAGGTCAGCCCGTGCCCACAGTTTGTGCACTTGGAGCCCAAGTGTTGGGGAACTTGCAAACACTATATAATTTTTCAAGCATAAATCGTTATAACAACAATGAATCAGATCATCTAAGATAAGCCCAAAATTTATCAATAGAGTCTTCCTGTCATCTACAATGAAATAATGATTTAATTTAAAAATTTAAACACAATATAGGAATGCCTATACCCAACAAATACCACAAATCAGTAGAATATAGGTACCACGAACTGCACTCGAAAGTCTTTATTATGGTTATTCAAAAACCTTCCCAGCGGGACAATAGCTGTACATCAGTGTTTCTGTAGAATTACTGTTAAAATTGGCAACTAGGGCCAAACTTCATGTGGGTCTACTTATACATGGCGACTGATATTTTTCTTGGAATCCTCTCGTCGAGAGGTGTAGGATTGATCTGAAGATCATCCGATTTCGATAAGTATTCATGGAGATATGAATTTATTTGTGTTATGGGACAATTCGTCAAGGCCGGCCAACAACCAAATTGCCCCCTCTCATCCTCAACATAGCACTATAAATAAAGGTGACTTTCAACTCATTTCACACACCTCTTGTGATCTCTTCCTCTCCACTTGTCTTTGGGTTTTGGTGGGAGGAGAGATCTTAAGATGATATGCTGCCCTAGAAGAAGTGCTAGACCCTAACATTGTCATGGAGGAGACACAACTTCTAATATGTTGTCAAGGAGAAGCCCTAGACGTGGAGGTGAAAGGGTTTTCTAAGGAGACCTATGCTGCCCTAAATTACGGTGCATTAAGCCAACCTTAACGCTGGTATGGAGAAGCCACTTGATGCCCTAATACATTGTCTAATACGTAGCAAGAAGAGGCACTTAACACAGTCATGAACACAGCTAAAGGGAGATCCACAAAATCCCTAACCACAGTCCTCTATACGCAGCTAATCACAAGGCATAACGTAGACCCCAATACGCTGTCCTATACGCAACAAGAAGAGGGACTTCATTGTCCCTAACACAGTCATGGAAGGAGGTTAAACACAGGGCTTATCTACTCGCCTTATTCCACTCATACG
>APFE030259725.1:261372-285819 GCA_000404065.3 Pinus taeda
ATTGAGCTCTGGGAGCTCCGGGGGGCTTGGGGGTACATCTTGGAGCGATGAGCAACCATAGGGTGAGTGGTTCAACCTTCCCCTAGTTGTTTGCTATGTAGGTAGGAAGAGTAGTTCATGCTTCTCCTGCTGAGACAGTCATAGGGTGAGTGGTTCAGCCTTCCCCTAGTGATTTGTTGTGTACAGGGTGAGTGGTTCAGCATTCCCCTGGGATACCCCTTGCAACATGTAGGCAAGATGAGTGGTTCATCCTTCTCTTGCTGAGACATCCTACCCATGCAGTTTGGGACTCATGGGAAGTACCTCTCATCTGGCCAATGAGTAGGGAAATGAGGATAGGGACCATAGTAGTACCGATGGATGCATCGTGTTACTACTGTACTCCCTATGCTAGGATGATATTGATCTGGGATCAATTATAATTGACTTCGGGTTAGTAAGAGTGATATAACTCACTCTCTTTTGGAACTGACTTTGGGTCAATAAGAGTGGTATGAGACACTCTCCTTATTTGGAACTGATTTTGGATCAGTAAGAGTGGTATGATACACTCTCTTTATTTGGAACTGATTTTGGATCAGTAAGAGTGGTATGAGACACTCTCTTTTATATGGGACTGACTTTGGGTCAGTAGAGGATGGTGTGATACATTCTCGATTACTTCTTCTTTTTCTTAGTTTAGTAGAGCAGTGCAGGGCACTGATGATAGAGATGGTATAGTCTGGTAGATGGATTAGCAAATGGAGTTCTCCTTAGTTGAGAGGGAGTGTTAAAATTGGAAACTAGGGCCAAACACCATGTGGGTCTACTTATTCACGGCAGCTGATATTTTTCTTGGATTCCTCTCGTTGAGAGGTGTAGGATTGATTTAATGATGATCCGACTCCGATAAGTATTGATGGAGATATGAATTTATTTGTGTTATGGGAGAATTCGTCAAGGTCGGCCAAAATCCAAATTGCCCCCTTTCATCCTCAACATAGCACTATAAATAAAGGTGACTTTCAAGTCATTTCACACACCTCTTGTGATCTCTTCCTCTCCACTTGTCTTTGGGTTTTGGTGGGAGGAAAGATCTTAAGATGATACGCTGCCCTAGAAGAAGCCCTAGACCCTAATGCTGTCATGGAGGAGACACAACTTCTTATACATTGTCAAGGAGAAGCCCTAGACGTGGAGGTGAAAGGGTTTTTTAAGGAGACCTACACTGCCCTAAATTACAGTCCATAAAGCCAACCTTAATGCTCGTATGGAGAAACCGCTTGATGCCCTAATACGCTATCTAATATGCAACAAGAAGAGGCACTTAACGTAGTCATGAACACAGCTAAAGGGAGATCCACAAAAGCCCTAGCCGCAGAGCAGCAAGAAGAGGGACTTCGCTGCCCCTAACACAATCATGGAAGGAGGTTAAATGTAGACCTTATCTGTTGGCCTTATTCCACTCATACGCTGGAAAGAACATAGCTCTAACACTGCCCTAAATGCGGTCATGGAATCACAACTAGGATTGGACAAAAACACAGGTCTATGACTAACATCTAGACTTTGATTTAGGAGGGTCATATTATGCCCTAGTTGTAGAGAATAGGAGCGCTTATGATTGTATAATGGAGGCCTAAATGACAGGCCCTAACGATGTGTAAGAAGGCTCAATGTAGGCTTGAATAAGGGCACCTATGTGCAGTCCTAAGGAAAGTCATATACGCTGTTACAGTCTCGATATATACTACAAACTTGGGTATAGAATCTCGGTAACTAGGCTCTGTCATAGAAGGAGCTTAGACAACATGGATTTGATCGTGGTGCAGCCTCAAGGATAAGTTGTTCAAGGGTCAAGATATTTGGGTGATGTGTGTAGACCTATCTTGCTTTTGAGCTAGGCTGTAGGCCATAGCCAACAACATAGAACTTTAAGGCTTTCACTAATCAGTGCCAGTGCTGGAACCTCTCTTAGATCACTGCAGTCTTTGAGTTGTTGACTGTATCAAGGACTAACATGATGTAGGTGACATCAATGATGTTGAGAACAACTCAGTGATATTTGGGTGCAACACTAAGACGATGAAGTACAACATGATGGAGACAGCATGATGATGAATGCTGCAGCATGATGGGCATGGTAGTGAGGTGCAACATGATGATGAGGTGCCACATGGTGATGGGAGAAACATAGTGATGAGAGTAGCTCAATGATTAGGTGCAACACAGTGACAGGTGCACCATGATGATGTGGTGCAGCATAGTGATGGGTGTGGCATGGTGATGGAGTCACCTTGTAGGATCAGTTGAAGCTGTATGTCTTCACTGGAGTTCAGATCAACTACCTCATGTGTTATCTTCATAGAGAAGATTTCTGCTCTTATTTTGATAAGTCAAAATGTTGACTTTTGATGTATATGTACTATCTCTCTCTTTGCTGAATGATTGAAGAACACAAGAAGAATTGATCAAGGGTTTCCCCATATTGGGTTTGTCCTTGGTTGGCACCACATCTTGTGTCCTCTTGTCTAGGCTTGTTTTCTGCGATTTATGTTTATGTTCTATCTGCATTTTACTATCATGCTAAATGTGATTGCTAATCTGGAATTGATATTGATCTAAGATGGAAAATTGAAATAAGTTTGCTCTTACCATAGAACATACCTAAATTTAACAATTATATTAGCCAAACATGAGATGGCTTGAGACACAATTGACCTCTAATTTATATATAAATCCTCCAAGTGGAAAATAACAACTAGTTGGCTTGATCCCCGTCAAAATTGGCTGTTGATAAATCTTTGATGATCTTTTAATCTCTGATGTTGAAATAATTATTTTTGAAGAATTTTCGAATTTCTCATTAAACCCTCTTTTTATTATCTCAAAAATAATTATTTTGAGCTAATTTCCTCAAAATGTTGACTTTGATTTGACCACCAAGGCCCAAGGGTCCAATTTTTCTTGAAATTTCCAATATTCCCTTGGTGGGGGACCTCCAAAAATTAATTTTTTTGAGACCCACGAATTTCTCCACTTGGAGAATTTAATTTCTCTAGCAAATAATTTTTTTGACTGAAATTAATTAATTTTCTGGCTTAGGATTAATTTCACTTTTTTCCAGAAAAATTAATTAATTGACACTTGAGGGGATTCGATGTTTTGTCCACCTTGAAATATTTTAGCCACGGTGTCTAAGTATGAGGGACCATGCACAAAAATATTTTTTTACATAAGATTTTACATAATTCAACACTCAAAGGGGGAATACCTGCTCATTATAGAGCCTCAAATAATTACTTAGTTCTGTGACACAGTATGATTTAGTAGACCAAGTGACTTGTAATAAATAATTTAGCCAATTAATTTAAATTATTCACAAGTCACTTTTATAGAACATTCAACTAAAACACAATAACTCACCTAAGAGTTTGACAATAACTTCCACCTTAGCTTTGGGGTGAGGTTGGAGGGAAAAACTCTGTTGATCATCCGTGTTTAGAAACACAAATGAATCAGTGAGGTGAAAAACCTTTTAAGATGAAATTTGTCGCCAAAATAATAGCTTTACCTAGGTTGTTACATACATACATGGTCTTACTAGCATCATTAACATTACATATTTGCATAATGGGTTAACAATGACACTATAACTTATGGTTGATGATCTCGATCTTTGATGAAAAGTATCGTACATGTGCTTCCTTGGAACTTTGACAAAATGTGTGCAACAGGGTCCAAATGTGCAAAATGTGGAATAGATGCATCTCCAATCATCATGATCAACCACAATTTGAGGAGGGATCCTCAAATCAAGGCTCAAGAGTCAAAAAACCTCCTTGTGTCCAAAATCCAGCTTTGGGTGCCCTGTGTCATCTTCATGGGTGCCATCTAAGCAATGGGGTGTAGTCTCTCTCCAACAATGGGGATACATGAGGTAGTACAAGCCCTCCCTAATCATCCTGGGAATGATCATCATCATCTAGACTTTGGACCAAGCCATGCCCATTAGACGATGTCAAGGCTAGCTTTGGGGCAAAATGGATCTGTCGGGTTGAATCGTCTGCCAAGCAAAATGAGCTCAATGTTCTATCATTTGAGGGTGCTCTAGGGTGTTAATCAACTGTCAGGATCATCAAAGTGCCCAAGACGCCACTATGGAAGGGCACATTGCATCTGCAAGGTCATCATGTTGTTTGGAAGGAGGTACAACTTGGGAATCATTTGGAGTAAGAGTGGAATAAGTTGTGCCCTTAAGACCTCAACTGCTCTATGTAAAACTGCTTGGAAAAACCATCTCAAACTCAAGTGAAAGCTACCATTCATTAAAGATAATGACCATAGATGCATCATAGTGGACCATACTTAATTGTTAAGGGCATAGAAATACTCCAAAGCGGGATCATCTTCAAATATCTAACTAGACCCGTAAAAGTGCTCCCTACCTTTTTAGAGGTGGTAGGTAATCAATCCTATTAGGTGCTTCTAGCCAATGTTGCAAACATCTTGATTTTATCGTGAAAAAAATTGTGAAATCTCGATTATTTGGGCTAGTTGATGTTTGCTGATTTTTTACCAATATTTTCTTGATTTTTACAATTCTTGGTTTTTTGGACACTAGTTGATTTTATTGCGATGCTGATATTTGCAACATTGCTTCCAGCCCCTAAGTGGAGGTGCATTTCCAAGGTCAACCCTTCAATTCATAGGTGTTAGTGACAATAGGTGGCAATGGAAGGGATTGACCTCATGGCTAAGTAGATGGCCCAGGAACTAATTGGTGGAGGTTCACATCTTGTGTCTGTAGATGTAATGGAGAGAGCAATTATGGAGGCACGAGTTATCCCTTCCCTCAGCTAACTTTTTTCACCCCTTTTGGCAATCGTGTAAGACAGTTTTAATGAGTGACATTCACCTTAAATTAACCATCTGTGGGTCCAGGAGATAGGTCTGCCTTTTAATTGGTGGAGAGTCTTCATCCAAATTCTCTTTTGTGTCCTTTTCAGTGATGGGCATTACAAGTTGGAATGCTTATATGTTCCAGTGCAATCTAGATTGCACTGAAAGATTAAGCAAGTAGTCCTCTCACAAGGATGATAGGAACAGCTTTCATCAAAGTAAGTTTGCATGGAATTAGAAAGGCATTCTGAATGGAAAATTCCTCACTCTCTGTCTCATATCCAAGGAGAAAATGATTTACCTAGTCTTGGAGTAGGCTAACAGTTTTGAGCATATTAGGATGAAACAGTATTGAAGACTGAAGGTCGGATACAAAACAGGAGAAAACACTCTCAGAGTGATGGACGGAGACATCTGAGGCAATACAAGAACAAAATGGACAATATTCTTCAGTTGTAGAGTTCTTGTTATGCTCCTTTTGTACAATGGCTTTGTGTTTTAAAAGATGTGCATGGGGTTAACATGGTATTGTGGGGTTACAGTGCTATACTAGATAGTTTAGAGTGGAATATACTATGTTATCTGGATATTTTGTTTACACTGTTTTCAGTTGAAAACTTTGAGGAAACACATGCAACTGGACTACATTTGAGGAACATTTTTTCCTTTACTGAGCATGGACATTTCTTTAGCAGAATACGATATTAACTAGCCTTGCAAAACTCAGCATTTGGGAAAAATTGACAGGGGTTGTCAACCAGGAAATGAGGAAACATTGGCAAAACTCGGTGAGCATAAACTTGGACCTGAGTAACTTGGAAAAACTCCAAAAACTCGTTGACCTGAAAACTATAAAAATTGGATAATTTGTGAGAAATCAAAGAGTTTTGCACCTTTCGTCTTAACTTGGAAGAAATACTATGATTCATTAAGTCCGTTTTCTTACTTTTCCACTTTTCATAATTTTATATTGATTCAGATATGACCTTGTTGACAACCGTTGTTCCTTTTGTAGGGTTATGGAATCATTCGAGATGCTAGCAGGGAGAGTGCTGAAATGGATATCAATCAGCCAAAGCGAACATTGTTACAGGATATTAATAGGCATGCAGCAGTTGTTCTTGAAGGGCAGGCTCTAGGTAGGAATGATCCAGTATTGCGTCATCTGAAGTGTATTCTGGATATTTTAGTGGAATGATAGCTACTGTGGTTTACGATGACATGCACCATGTAACAAGTGAAAAGCTTAGAAGTTATGTTTACAATTGGTTAATACATTTTTGTTTCGACAATTTAAAGAATTTTGTTTGAATCACACATTGCTAAATTGACAGTGAGCATAATTTATGTGTTTCCCAGTTAGCTTGAGATCCATATCTTCTCTGTTTATGATAACTTGCAAATATTACATGCACCATAAATACACTTTTGGTTATTTTTCTTAAACTCCGAAAGAGATTTTCAGATATTTTCTATTCCCATTGGCATTATTTGTACACATTATTCCTAAGTTGCAAGGAAACAAATGGACGGGATCTAAATACAGGGAGGCAACACTCACACATACACATATTACAAAAATAAAATCAACCATAAATATAGAAAATTTATATCTCTAGATATTTCTCTCCAAATTGCTTTGACGAACTCAGAGGCAAACTTCTAGGAAAATGACATGTTTTTAGGATGAGGGAGAGGGCTATTTTATAGGCAAAATTTGGGGTTTCAGTGCCCCACACCGTGCCTCTTTGTTTATTTTATAATATATATTTTGCTCCCTATATAAAAATAGTGCTTTTGGGGAGGATTTTCCAACCAGACATTTTTGACAAGCTGTTATGAATGTAAATAATTAATAGTTAACAGTGATTAGTATATTGAAGAGGTATGTCTCAAAATACATGACCATTCATGAAGGGGTACCCACCTAGGTATATACATGGCACACTCACTTGTAACAATCTCATATCACTTGTATTCAAACATACTTATATAAATATATTATTCGTCCAATGATGGACATTTGTATATTGCAAAAGTATTTTGCTGCATATACGAACTTTATTCATAACATTTGGTATCGAAGCATAAAAAACTTTATTCATTACATTGGTATCAGGGCTGTTCGGTCCTCTGGCTGCTCAACCACTGCACAAATCCAGTCTGATCCGAACTTTGGCCATCAACCTATTGTCAATTTTGTTGCTGTTACGATTCAAGCATTTCACTACACAAGTTTTGGGAGTTTCTCCATTCTACGATCAGGTCTTTGGCAATTAAACAATAAAAAAAGGAGAATCCTTATGAGGGTGGCAATGATGCTACTCTTTTTTCTTTCTTGGGGCTGCTCACTCTCCATCTTCTTGAGCTCCTCTTGTGACCGCTCCTATTTGTCCTCCTCGCTCTCACCATCGAAGAACACCTTGATATAATGTGCCTTCCCCTTTGCTATACATCGGTGTCCTGGTGCTCAAGGCCCCTGGCAAGTGAAGTATAATCTCCTCCTCCTGAGGTCTCTCCTGGTCTCCTCATCAAGCTGATTTCTTTCTGTCCACTCCCTTTGAGAAGGTTTGGTGTCTTTCCCCTTAGGTTGGAAGGTGCTTTTTGTAGGAGCTTTGTTTTTCGAGATTGCATCTTGCAAATCCCATGCTTTGCTATTTACATCCTGTAATGAAGTGGGCCTATAAGATCTCACTACTGCATGTAGAGGCTTAGTTAAACCCTCCACAAACAGCATGATCCGTCAAGTTTCTGACAAATCTGGCACCATCACGAATAGTCTCAAGAATTCTGCTATGTAATAGTATGAGCTTGCTTGTTTGCTTATGTGATATTCCCACTTAGCAATATTGCTAAAAGAAATATCAACCTTGCCCAATTTTTGTCTTATTTCATGTTTGCACTTAGGATATGTGGGTTCAAAGGTCCCACATGAATTTTGGGATTAAGTGGGGGCCCAAACATTAGGAAGGAAGGGAAATATTGTGGCTCTAGTGGAGCATGGGGTCCATTCCACGGAGAATTACAACCCACATGTGGAAGACACTCTCATTGAAGCGAAGTTGGTGTGGAAAGTCAAGTTGGGCCCACATGGGCATCTTGGAGGCTCTTTGATAAATAGAGCAAGAGGCACTCATTTTGGTCATTCATTCATCTATTCAGAAATTGTGTCTTTGGCATAGCACGCTTGAGCAAAAGCCGAGTTTGCAAAGCTGTTTAACACACGAGTGTCTCTGAGCGGAGATCTCAACCCTTGCTTCGGTGGACTTCGAGTGCCGGCCCAATGAGGAAGTTCTACCTATACCAATTCTACAGGCAGTAGGGAGTGCGAGTTTGTGGAGAGAATTGGTAGCAACAATACAGGGATTGCGTAGCTCTTGGAGGAAGCACACTTGGAAGTTGTGGAGTGAAGGGAATTAGGGGCTGAAGCTTGAGGTGGAGTCCGGGGAAGTGTTGTGGGTTTTTTCCAGCATTTTGGTGGAGCAGTGAATGCAACATTTGCTATAGGTTACATCCTCTTCTTGTGGAGGAGGGCCAAGCATTTGGGGGTCAATTTTGGAGCGTCAAAACGAGGACAAACCCTTTATGGGTTTATTAAGGGGAGGCTAAGGTTAATTTGGTAGAATTTTCTAGGCAGATTTGAGGGGTCAAATCGGGGTCCCAACTTTTAGCCAACAACTACAGGAGTTGGGGGAAAATTGGGCCGAAATTCCAAGGTCAACATTTGAATTTTGGCCAATTCTTTTGTGGGTTTTCTTGGGTTACTGGTGGAGAGCTCGAGGTTAATTTCCTGGAATTTTTGTTGATTTGGCGTAGCATCGGATGTGCTCTAGCCACGAAAATTGGTGGAGAGGCTAAAGCACATGAGATCTCCAAGACCTAGAAAGGGTTTGGTCAGAATCTAACCGGTTTGGAAGATATTAAAATGATTAATATTTTAGTGGAGTTCCTAAGTCTAAACTTAGGAAAAATAAAATATTAATGGGTATTAATATAAAACTGGGTTAGAATGGTCCAAAAGTCATGGATCAAGCCAAATCTAATCTTAGCCATTGATTAGAGATTTAATCTCAGCTGTTGATGGACCAACGAGAAAAGTATAAGAGGAGGGTTGAGGGTCAGTTGGAGAACACACAAGCAAAGATCAAGAACTCGATTTTCTAGGGTAGGGTTTGCTGAGGAAATTGAGCGAGTGATCTGAGTTGCAGCTGAGGGGCAGTGAAAACATAACTGAGAGGCAGAGTTTGTACTAGGAGGATCAGTGCAGAGCTGTAGAGATTGACGCAGACCCAGCTAAAGGCCACGCAGAGGCAGCCAAAAGCTGTGCAGAGCTAGAGACACCAGCGTGTGAGATGCAAAGGGTCTAGGGGCTGACGCAAAGGCTCCAGAAGCTGACGCAGAGGCCATAGAGGTTGACACAGGGCCTAAAGGCAACTCTGGAGGATTTCATGGGACAAACTAGGAGCTGGTGAGCCAGATAGGGTGACACAATCCCTATCAGAGTGACGCACCGCAGGAGAAGCTGTAATTGTTGCTGTGGGATCGTTCATCTGGTGTTTTATCAGCCAGAATATCCGTTTTTGAGTGAGAGGTGTTATTGCTGAGTGCATTCTGTGTTGGGTGAGCCATTTCTGGCACCTAGGTTGTATTCTGAAATTACATAATAATAAAACCCTCTGAATAGCTGCACCGGTTTTCCTGCATTGTAATTTTCTGGGGACATTAGTCCAAAAACAACGGTGTCACTTGTGTGCTTGTTTCCTTTCAGTTGATGATTTGTATGTGTTGATACTGTACTTGTATTTATTTTCAGTGTTTACATGGTAAATAACTTGTTAAGTAATTGAACAAGTAGGAAGAAATAAATCAGATAGTACAAGAAGAATTTCTAATGGATTAAACTTGGAAATCCCAACATGGTATCGGAGCGTGGTTGCAGATCACAGGATAACTGAAGGCATTAGCCGAGCAGAGCAGTAGCAACAGAAAACAACTATTCCAAGTAACAGAAGCTGTTCCTAGTAGAAAGCAACAACGAAGGGGTGACATAGAGTGCCTGCTTCATCAGTTCGAGCTAGGAGGAGGATCAACGCAGTGGCAGAGAGGAGCAGACCTGACCTACGCAGTGCTCGGTCATCTTTCTTAGCCAGGAAGGATTGACGATGTGGACAGGAGGTGCAGAATTTTGTAGGCACTAGGATTGCGCAGAGCCTAGAGGCTCAGTTCTTCAGGTTGTTGAGGTATAGGGGGTTGTGGATAATTTGCGGAGCTAAGCTAGTGGGGTACTGTGGTTAAAATAATACCTAATAGGGAAAGACCAAGGAGGAAGGATTTCCAGAAAGGAAATCGAGACTCAGAGGGAGTTGAACCGAGGACTTCTAGGAGGGAAGTAAAGAGACTGAGAGGAGTGAGAAGAAGAGCAACAAGATTGCAGTGAATGGGCTGAGAGATCAGGATAGACTGGACGGAGCATCCAACTTCGTAGTCTGGAAGGCCAAGATCTTGTCGATTCTAGATACGTATCACATCAAGCACTTCGCCTTGAAAATGATAGCGAGCCCAGTGACCCAACTGAAAATGAGAAGTATGAGGAAGTAATGGCCATGGCAAAGTGCATCATCCTTGATGGGATCAAGGATCATGCGGTGCCGCATATTGCCGAGAAGGACATGGCAAATGAGATGTCGGAGGCCCTGAAGAAATTGTACGAGCATACTTCTGTGCAGAGGAAGATGTTACTTGAAAATCAGTTGTGGTCATACCAAATGCAGAAGGGAGAGA
Source organism: Pinus taeda (assembly GCA_000404065.3). Lineage (NCBI taxonomy): Eukaryota > Viridiplantae > Streptophyta > Pinopsida > Pinales > Pinaceae > Pinus > Pinus taeda. The sequence continues at coordinate 272,035 of APFE030259725.1, forward strand.
AGATAAATGTCTTCCTTGGTGGATTGAAGGAGATCCGTGATCAGCTAACTTCCATAGGGGCCACACCGGATCAGGAACTGATGGTGAGGACTGCATTGAACATAGTCTCAGAGGATTGGGAGGTATTTGTCTAGAGCATACTGGGCAGGTCGAGCCTTCCAGATTGGGAGGAACTGTGGGTGACTCTTCATCAAGAAGAGATCAAACGGGTGACCAAGGCGAGGAGTAGTGGAAAGGGGCTAGAATCAAAAAGGAGGAAGAAGATGGTGCGGCTTTCACATTTGCAGGAAAGCAGGAGAAGAGAAAGAAGAAGGATCTCTCCAAGGTCAAATGCTTCCATTATGGGGAACTGGGTCACTATGTGAACCAGTGTCTCAGGAAGAAGAGTAAGGGAGAGGCTTCTGAGACCAAGGCAGCATTAGCAAGGGCGGAGAAAGAAGTGGAGACAGATGATGACTGTGCCATGAGTGCTCATGCGCCACTTGAGAGGAAGTGGGGAGACATCGAGCTGTAGTTAGACGGACTACAGACGATGAGGGGCAGGATCCTTGAGGTGCCCAACCTCTTGGATTATACCTTGCTATGGGAGCCCTAAAGAGGAGTAGCAGGACTGGTGGATGTGGGTAGAGACGGACGCGGATGAAGCGTCAGAGAGTGCTATAGTGCAGGAGTCCCCAGATAGCATGAGACAATAGTGCAAGATGCATGGAGTTGTTGCAGTAGCGCAGAGGTCAGTAGAGGGAGCACTTGTCAGCGATAGAGGGAGCTTCAACATCGAGAGTGTTTCTAGCCTGACATAGATGTCCAAGTTGGGAGGATCCGTTACTTTCTTCTCAGTAACTGAGTTGTAGTGCAGTGGTTAGTAGTGGCAGTGCTATGGGCAACACGATGCAGCATGATGAGAGGGGATGCAGTGTAGATGAAGCAGTGGCAGTGGCAGGGACATAGGTAGCAACATAGATGTAGAGGGAGTTGTCGTACATACGCAGCAGTGGCAGTGGTAAGGCCATCGGCAGCAGTATATGATGCAACAGTGTAGAGGATGTTGGGCCGGGAGGCCTAGCATTAGCACAGGGATCGATGCTGGATGATTAGGGTGATACTCAGTGAGGAGTATTATTAGAGCATAGTCCTCGCAAAGAGGGAGTGTTAATTTGGGGTAGCATCGGATGTGCTCTAGCCATGAAAATTGGTGGAGAGGCTAAAGCGCATGAGATCTCCAAGACCCAGAAAGGGTTTGGGCAGAATCTAACTGGTTTGGGAGATATTAAAATAATTAATATTTTAATGGAGTTCCTAAGTCTAAACTTAGGAAAAATAAAATATTAATGGGTATTAATATAAAACTGGGTTAGAATGGTCCAAAAGTCATGGATCAAGCCAAATCTAATTTTAGCTGTTGATTAGAGATTTAATCTCGGCCGTTGATGGACCAACGAGAAAAGTATAAGAGGAGGATTGAGGGTTAGTTGGAGAGCACACATAGAGAGATCAAGAACTTGATTTTCTGGGGCAGGGTTTGTTGAGGAAATTGAATGAGTGATTTGAGTTGCAACTGAGGGGCAGTGAATACATAACTGAGAGGTAGAGTTAGTACCAGGAGTATTAGTGCAGAGCAGGGAGAGGTTGACGCAGAGCCAGCTAGAGGCTACGCAGAGGCAGCCAGGAGCTGCGCAAAGCCAAAGACGCCAGTGTGTGAGACACAGAGGGTCTAGGGGCTAATGCAAAGGCTCCAGAAGTTGACACAATGGCCAGAGGGGCTAACACAGGGCCTAGGGGCAGTGCTTGAGGATTTCGTGGGTTAGACTGGGAGCTGCTGAGCTAGATAGGGTGACGCAGAGCAGCAAAAGTTGCAATTGTTGCTATGGGATCGTTCATCCGATGTTTTATCAGTCATAATATCTGTCTTCGAGTGAGAGGTACTACTGCCGAGGGCATTCTCTGTTGGGTGAGCCATTTCTGACACCCAGGTTGCATTCTGAAACTACATAATAATAAAACCCTTTGAATAGCTGCACCGGTTTTCCCGCATTGGGTTTTTTCGGGGACATTAGTCCAAAAACAACTGTGTCACTTGTGTGCTTGTTTACTTTTAGTTGATTATCTGTATGTGTTGATACTGTACTTGTATTTATTTTTATTATTTACACGGTAAATAACTTGTTAAGTAATTGAACAAGTAGGAAGAAATAAATCAGACAGTACAAGAAGAATTTCTAACGGGATAAACTTAGAAATTCCAACAATTTTCTCAACACTGAAGGAGGCACTAGCAGTAGTTCTTTGCAGCCAACAACATTTTTTCTGGGTAGTTTCAGTGCAGAGCCAGGACAGAGCAGTGGCAGATTTGATGAGGGATTTCTTATTGTTCATTTGGGCTTAGCAAGCAAGCCTTGAGGAAGCCCAGGTGCACTCTTTCCAGCACCTCATTGTACCCTCTTCTTATTATAATAAAATGGCTCAGCAGCATAGATTTTGGTGAAATTTCATGGTTTGACTCGTGTTTGATTTGCATGATTTTATGTCAATGTTTGCTTTGTTATTTACTGTAAAAATTCCCTAGGAATATTACAGAGTTATCAGAGCAATAATCTTGGCTCGCCCTGTGGGAAACCCTTCATTCTATGACAAGACCAAAATAAAAAGCTGAAAAATCATGGGATCCAAAGAAAGATTATAATCCAACAACATGGCAGTAACCTTGAAGGAGGTGATTAGGATGCAACAAATGATGATTTATGTGGGGGAGAAGTTGATTCATTCCACAATTAGGAATCAGGACATGATTGCAATTGATGTGGAGTTATTGAAGCAAATTGGAGGATGGTTGTTAGTCTTGACCTTGAAATCTATGGAATTATTTTTACTTAATACCAGATTTACCCATTTTGTGATGTCTGCATCTTCTTTTTGATTTTCTTGAGTTGCGAGTTACAAAGAGAAAAAATAAATTTCATGGAAGAGTGCGTTGGGTGGTTAATGATGAGAGAATTATCATCTGTATGACATGCTTGAAATGAAAGAGTAGTGTTAATTCTTGAAGTGACATAAGTCGTCATTGGTTTCATAGAAAGGTCCTTGTACAATCAAGTCAAAGGGAGTTCCTAATGCATCTCAAAGACAAAGGAATTATATAGAAAGAAAAGGAATGGAGAACAAAACTAGGTCAACCAGAAAAGCAATGATAGCCAGAGCTCAAATCATTAACACAAAAGAGATGACATGGATGAAGCCCAGAGTGAGAAGTCACACATCCTAATCTTAAATTGGTTATTTTTATCAAACATAAAAACAATAGGTGTACTATTGTGTAATCAAAATTACTGATGTATCTTCTTGTGCGTGACTTCTTGTAGGGTGGCTGTGAGATGTCATATTAGGACGTTACATGTTTGGGTTACTTGTGTTTGTACTGTTGGAAACAATGTTATTATTAACTGTTATATGCTTTGGCATGTTGATGGTATGCATTCAGCATCTCTTTATTCTGAACCATCAATTTTCCTGGCTTTCCATGTGTGTGCCAGCTGAAATATTACTTGTAATAAGATACATTATGCCAAATATTTCAGTGTGAGTTCTGTGCTCTGATTCTGGAAGTGGCACTATCTTTTAATGCAACATGGGGGCCTTGTTCTTTGCTTCCTTACACCACAGTTGAAGCAATGATATTTAAATTTAATAATTGAAGTCTAGGACAAATTTGCATGATGATTTATACTTTGTGATATTTAGATGTATCATTTCACTGATATCAATTTGGTTGTCTTCTCATAACACAGATTCTGACTCGGGAGATACAAGGTCTGTAGCAGAAGCCCTTGCGAGAGTTAAGGAAGGTGGGATGGCGTATTTTTACAGTTCAATTACTCTGGCGTATTTTTACAGTTCAATAACTCTTTGTTAGAATATAAAGCCTCTTATTATCTTGGAATTTTTTGTTTTCCTGTTGTTTTAGAATATAGAATTGTGAGCTGTAATTATTGCTTTCATTTTTTTTCCATCCCTGTTGCCTTTCTTGATTGCATGGAGACAAAGTATAGTTATTGTTGTGGAACTATCTCTACAGCTGAAACGGCATCAGAGACAGTAGATGTAGGGACAGAGCAAAGACGTCTGGATAGGGTTTACGAGATGACTGAAATCGAGGATTTACAGGGCCCTCGTAGTGTTCCATATGCCCCTCTCTTCATCAAGGTGAAATATTGGAATTTATGCTGCTTTTTTATAAGGTGAAATCTTAAAAGTAATTCTGCTTCCTTAAAAATATGACTCCAACCTGACTTGCAAATGGCTGAATCTATTGTTTTAGGATCCTCGCCAATATTTTGATTCACAGCAAACTAATGCAGTCAGAGTTCTAGGAGAAACAGGATCTTCAGGAAATATAATTGCTGGACAATATGATCCTGATCAAGTTTATACTTCTCTAAGACGACAAGTCTTGGAGATCAAAAACAAGGGCTTGATTGATCCAATAATTAGTCCTGATGTGGCTCTTAAGGTAATTTAAAGATTCAGTGCACTATATGTTACCTCAGTTAATCGAGGAAACTAGAATAAACTCTCTTGGTTAATTAATTGCAGCCGATTGTTGATGTTATATGTTTTTACTTAAAGTTTATTCTAATGATTTCCATTGCAAGCAGCTAAAATCTTAAAGTGAGCAAGGAATCAAATTCATGCAAATAAATATTGCTTGGGAACTTTTTTTGGATGATGTTACTTGTGTTTTTTTGAACACCAAATTTTATTTCCCTTTAAAAAATGTTATTTGAGGTAAACCAAATTATTTGGTTCGATTTCTATCAATGAACTTATCCCACAGAGCTTCAAATGTTCTTCCCAATTCTAATTTTCAGAGGCATGATAGACATATGGTTGTATCAATTGTAAATTACGTTGAATGTGGATTTGATTGGCTTCGTGAGCTGAGTAATGACATTGGAATGGAGTAAAGAGCATATTTGTGCATGACTTCTATAAATAAGAGACCAGAAATAGCAATATTCATGATAAGATGAAGAATTACATTATGATTATTATTGAACACAATAGTCTACATAGTGACATACATGCATACCAATGATGAAAATGGAGCTATGGGGCATGATACTAGGAATGTTGCATCTACTCGTGATTATAACTAGATATCAACTACGGTGACATCTATGATCTTATACACAAAAGGATTGTCTTTATGTGACATTTCGGGGACAGCTGTTGAACCCCTACCAACTATGGACTTACTAATCATGGTCTCTTATCGTCATGATCCCCATGTACTATTCCATAAATAATTTACAACTTCTGAGCATTTAATAAGTTTATGGAGTATATGTGCTTTTATTTTCTTTTTAAACTGAAAAGAGTAGGAGATATGTATTAATCCATGCCTGTACGTGGCCAAAAACCGGGAGATTTACAAAATAGTGCAGAGCCACTTGAGGGCCTCAAAATTTACATTCTGTTCTACCTAGTCTAGAATTTTCTTTCCCAAAATTATAAAATTCTCCCTTACTACTTATCTATGGCTATAAATCCTTCAAAACTGGTTCAACAAATATTTACATATGTAATTTTACATCAGAAACAGGGAAAATGAAAGACAACTGGTACTAGTTACTCCTCCATTGGCACCAGGTTGTTACGATCTATTCCAGTGTTTTCTTCATCTGACCTCGGGCTTTTCTCAACCAGCTTGAGTTGCAGGTACTCAATTTGCAGACGCAGAGTGTTAACTTCCTCTTCCAGTTGATAAATTCTTTCATTTTTCTCTAGCTATTGTTCTTGCGTTTCTAGAGTCTCCTTCTGTTGTTGATGGATGCACCTCTGTATTATTTCCAGCCCTTCTTTGATTTCCACATGTTCTTTGTCACAGACACTGCAAGCCTGGTAGAGCCTCCCACAATCCATCACATTGTGCCTAGGCATTTTTGCTCGAACAAGGCTAACGTCGGCGCAATGAACTAGATACCAAGCCCTCCTCCTCTGATATGCTCACAACATCCATAATGACAACCGGGGGGGGGGGGGGGGGGGGACCAGGAGAATAGCCCATAGAGAGAAAGAGAACAACAGACTTGGAATTGTACCTACTATGCTTTTGACAAACAACACTTACAAACGCTAATACATCACCGACCTTGGCTAGCAAATTAACAAAATCTTTCTTGCCTATATTGTTGATGATGCCACCCTCTGCAATCACCAGATCCTTCCCACGACTATCCTCTGAAACCACTGTGCAAATTACACAAACTCTGCCACTACCCAGACTACCTAGAATTCCTTGACCTGACCACTAGGTCCTTAAGACGGGAACCCCCAAGACAAAAGCTATCCAGTTCTTGGGACATAAGATCTTACTGTTACAACTCATTATATAGAGGATGATGGACCAAATTCTGATGCAGGGTACTCATACTACTTAAATCCCAATGTTCTTCCATAATTTCTCTGCACAACGAAATGACCACCAGCTTGTCCCACACTAGCTTCCCTTGTGTGAATTGACCACCCCAGGCCAGGAGGATTGATTGCTCCTCACACTCCCCATTATTTCGCATGGTTTCATCTCAGTTTCGCTAGCTGCCGCGACTGGTACGAGGAGAAAATACTAGGGTTCTCACGCCTAAACTTCTCCAATGTCCAAGTGTAGTACGAGCCCAAGGACTGTAACCACGCTGCATCATAAGTCAAACGACAAGGGTGCCTCTAAGCGGGAGGATGGGCCAGGGTAAATGAATGTCGATGGTACAGGGACAAGGAGAGAAGGGAAGGGAAGTATGGGGAGGTGGTAGCCAAGGTGGCCAAGGTGGAGGGTGAAAGGAGGAAAGGAGGATGAGGTGGAAGGGATAGAGGTTGAGGGGGAGGAGAAGGGAGGAGAGGCTGAGGGGAAGAAGGGGGGAGTAGGAGGGAAAGAGACAAGCTAGGGGAGGATGGGCAATAAAACTCCGAACATTCCCTCTTATTATAATTCTTGATCCTTCCATAACCACACTCAGCTATCAATAGATTGAGATTCATAACAACCATTAGGGAATGATGACCGATCCCACAATGCCATTCACCTTGTTGCTTTTCTCATTCATTCTACAGGCTAAATTAGCTTGCTTGTCAGCTTCCTTATTATTATCTCTTAGAATATGGAAAAGCTTAACTTGTTCAAAGAGAGGGATCATTCCTTGGGTTCTGTTGATGATCTGGTTTAGTTTGATGTTTTGAGCGGCTGAGTTGTTGTTCGTATGCTTTATAATCAACATGGAATCCCCTAGAATTTTCATATCCTTGATTCCCTTTTATTGGGCCAGAGAGAGCCTGAGGAACAACCCATAAGCGTCAACTTGATTATTTGTCTTCATTCCTAGACCCCAAGCATATCTATCTTCTATGATTCCTTTGGGATTAATGAGAATCCCTCCCCCTCCTGCCACCCCAGACTATATGTGCTTTGATTACAAAGAGATATGACTAGTTACTAAATAGAAGAAATATAATAGAAGACAAAAGAGAACACAATCAAAATTTGTTCTTGCATTTACCTCTTTCTCTATCCTTGAGCATGCATTTGAGTAAAATTTGTGTTGGCAACTGGTTTTGTTTGTTCTGGTTTTTGACTTTACATGATATCCTTGTTTGGCTAAAAATGGCATTCATGAAGATAACATTGGAGATGAAACTACTTGTTGTGTCCACTATCAACTTCTCTTAGCATCTCTTAAAGTTCATTTTTCTTCTTAATTTGTGCTTTTCTAACTCTAACTTAGCAAAATCCACATAGAACCTGAGAAGGAAAAAGATCAAGACAATAAGATTAGATAATGGAGGCGAATACACCTCCAAGGAACCCATTGCCTTCTGTAAGGAAGCTGGGATTAAGAGGGAGTTGATAGTTCCCTATAACCCTGAATAGAATGGGGTTGCTGATAAAAAGAACAGATTTATTGAAGAATCTGTGAAGTTAATGATACATTATCAAGATGTGCCAATGTTGTTTAGTTAATTAATAAACCATTAATTATGAAAGGGAAAAAGGTCAAAAGGTGTGGCCATTCACCTTCTTGGCCAATCAATGCCTATATAGGCACACCGCCACGACAAGTTGTAATGATCCATTCAAATTTTATACAATAATACCATTACTTACACTTACAATATAGTCTACACATACAACTACTTTCTTGAGCATTGGTTTCCTCCTAACATTGGTATCAGAGCCACTGCTGCGTGTTCTATCTCTGCCCTTCACCCGGTGTCTTCATCCGTCGGTCTTGGATGTTGTCCTATGCCTGTTCCCTGCTACATCCTCTGTTCTGGTTGTTATTCCAGTTTATGCTAGCATCTGTTTCGTCGAACCGTTGCTCATCATTTCCCCACAGTTCGATCTTCTCTGCCTACATGCCAGACACCCTCGGCTGGCTCGCTAACCTATTCTGTGTTGCCTCAACCAACGTATACATCGACCACTCCTGTGAGCTCTGACATCCTGTGGGAACCCTAGTCCCCGCCCTCTAGACAAGCTGTTCGCTGCGACGACTTTTCTCGCTGAACGTTGCCACCCAACTTTTCCGAGTTTTGTTATTTGTCACCACTACGATTCGTCCATTCTCTCGACAAATTTTTTTTCGTTGTCTAACCTTGTCAATCGGTCACGTTCCTCTTACCACGCTTCATTTAAAGTCGTACTCGTGCCCATTCAACACGTTCTCTTTTTTACCATGAAGACCCTCACTCATATCTTTACATTAATATATAGTTTATATGATTAGCAATTATATAATTATAATATATAGTTTACAACTATATAATTATTTAATCAATTGATTTAAACAAAAGAAAAAATCAAAGATGGGTGTAATAATGACTACGACAATTCCAAAAAATTTAAAGAAAAACTGATAAAGTATGACAGTGCCTCGATAATGGAAAAAAGTAGCAGGAAGAATTAGGAGAGGGTCAAAATAGGCTACTTGCGACTCAAGAAAGAATGGAAAACGATATTAAAGGAGTAAATAACATTGAGAGAACATTGCTAGGCATATAGACCCAATTAATGGGGGATTTAATCCAATTTTTAATCCTTTAATTACTCAAGAACCAACACAAAGTCCCAAGACTCCAAAAGGCGAAGGTTTTCCAAATCACAAAATTCCGCAAATGCCGCAAATACACTTCTCAGGAGGTCAATACTATACAAAATTTCCAGAAAAAGACTACCATCGAATTAAAAGAGAATTATCCATTTATGATGGTAAAGATCATAGAGGTGCTATTGTGTGGGTTAATAAACTGGAGGCCATTTTTGAGTCGAACTCGCCAATAGGTGAGCAAGAAACGATCATGACCGCATCGAACAACTTGGAAGCTAGAGCATATGATTGGTTGCTATGGTGGTCCAACAAATGTGAAGCTCGTTCATTCCTTTGAATTTTTTTTGTGGATGCCTTGCTAGAAAGGTTTCATGATGAAGAAGAAGATGATATCTACGAAAAATGTGTTCATGTAATATCCCCAAATTTGTTTTTTTATTTGAGGGGATTAATGGAGTTTATTGGGGAGGTGCCAAGCATAAATGTTTTTGGTAATTTGGGCACTGGAGGCATTTTTGGTGTATGGGACTTAGGAGAAATAGAAAATTATAGCTCTAATGGAATGTGGGGGCCACAAGATAAGGAAATTCGACCCAATGGAGAAATTCGCATTAGTGAGAAGAGAGAGAGAAAGGAAGGAGTGCGAATTAGTGGAAGGTGTGAACCACCAAGGGAGAGAGAGCCAACAATTATAAATAGAGCTGCTTAGCCAAGACAACCGTGCTGTTTAGCACAAGGAATTCCCGAGCGAGAATTCCACCCTCATTTTGGAGAACTTTGAGTGTCTCCCTAGTTAGACAATTTGGAAGCTCAGTTCAAAGTTTCCATTTTATATTCATTTCCTTCAGCTGGAGCAAATTTCCCCTGGACGCAGGAGAGAAATTGTGGCTCTTGGGATGGCCAGCAAAAAGGGGAATTTGTATTAGAATAATACTAATTTAGTTTAATGCTCATTCTTTAGCTGTTGCTAATTTTATTCTTTTAGCAGTTTCTTAGATGAAACTGATTCTTTACATAGAAACTTGATGTTTCTATCTTTGTAAATATGTCTGTATTATTATTGAGTATTGCTGCTCAATCAATTCATTGAATTCATTTGGAAATCCATATGCGTGTTTCGTACCGTTTTATGGTATCAGAGCAAGGTTCTTTTTGTCATTCCTTTCTAAGGTCGAGCCCTCTGTAAGCCAGAAGCCTTCACTGAGTCTTAGCTTCGGCTCTGCTCACTGTGGTAAAAGCTTACAGTTGTCTATCTCGATACAGAAATGGATTCTTCGAAATAATTTTTTCAGCTGTGTTAAAATTTTTTCGAGGTTGCTCTCTGTTGTCTTGATTTCAAATCGGTTGATATTTTTGTGGAAATTTCGAGAGCCGAGGGTTGTGCGAATTTTTCTTTTCCAGACACGTTCTTTGTTGATGCGTTTTTCAGGTAACAATATCATCAAAATTAGTGCATGAGTGGATTCTTCAGCGATAATTTTCAAACAAACCTGCGCAGATCAAGACGTGGGCCCGTTACGTGTATTGCCGAAGACGTGGACACCAACTGTAGCAGAGGTCGCGAGTTCAAAGTGAAAGTGTAGTTCATTTTTCCGTGTGATCTGGCCGGCCGAGTTCCATCTGGAGTTTGCATAATACAGCTCGACCATCGTTGGAATTCCAAAGGGAGGCTTTGAAAGCCTGCATTGCATGTCGGTTACTCTTACTGGACGCTTAAAGGACGCTGTTCGAACTCGGTTTTTTCGTTTTTTGTTGCACCGGGTGGCCAACCGCTGGATAGAAACACTGCGTCTACAAGATTCAATGGTTGCTTTTGCTCGGGCAGCATCCCTGTTGATGAGTGCAGCAGAACATCGCTTAGAAGACCGGCCGAGGTTATCGTTCCAAGCGGATAACAGTCTATCTGTTTCACACCGTATTCAAGACAAGATTTATGCGGATCACGTCCCGAGTATGACACAGTGCTATTCGTAACTTCCCGGTAGATTCTGATTCGTATTGATGCTATTCGTAACTTCCAGGTAGCTTTCGACTCGTATTAAACTGCAAAGAAGTTTCACGTATTTTTTTTGCTGCACTGTTAGCTACATTTTTGTGCGTTAAGAAGCACCCACAGAACATATTCCGGTGAACACAAGGGTTACGAACCTCTGTTATTATTGGCGTATTTGGCATTATTTTTTTTTTTTTAAGAATTTAATGTCTACTAGAGGCTAAGTCCGATCTGTTATTGAGGCTGAGAAGCCATCTAAACTGGGAGGTCAAGTACACCAGTTTGATTGAAGATTGATTTGCTAAGTGTTTAATATCCATGTGCGAAAGATAAATTCCAGAGGGTCAAGTTATTGCTTCAGCCACTATCATCTCAGGAGATTGATTTACTGTTTGGGGGCTGAGTTTCTTCAATCAATGAAGCTGAGATCTAAATTTTTACAAGGCCGAGTTTATTAAAAATAAGAGGCCATCTTATCCAGCTCTGAAAGTCGAGTTATCTTTCAGGGGAGCCCTAGCTTATTGATCCATATATCACCAGAAGAAGGTCGTTTGCTGATAATTTTAGTTGTTGGTTGTATTGACAACATTTATCTCTTCAAGTTGGTGGCAAAGATCTGATTCAAAAGGCAGAACTGTCCAGATCAGTCTTCCAGAAACGTACAGATGGCCTCCCTCACCAATCTGATGTTAGAAGGCAATCAACGCTTTAATGGCAATAATCATAACATCTGGAAACAAAGAATGTTGACCATCTTTGAATACAGGCGTCTTGATCAACTCATTTTGGGCAAAGAAACTCGTCCCGGTACAACTGGTATCGATCAAGATAAGTTTGATGATAAAAATCGAGAGGCTGTTATGTTTCTCAAGCTCTCTGTGGCTGATGATCAGTTACCACAGATTCCTTCTGGCAAAACATCTGCCGAGATCTGGCAACAGTTGAAAAAACTGCACGAGACATCTTGACAAGAGCAAAGCTTTCTTCCTCAAAAATCAATTGTTCTCCATCATGATGGACGAACATATTTCTTTACAGGAACATCTCAACAAGATTAAAGACATTCGAGATCAACTCGAAACCATTGGTCGCACCATGGAGGAAGAAGATATGGTAGTCATCACTCTGAAAAGTCTACCACAATCTTATGAGCACTTCATAGAAACACTCAACATTACTGCCACTAATGTTGATCTGAAGTTTCCGGAGTTATGCACTAAACTCATGCAGCAGGATCGCTGGAAACAACAGTTTGGTAGTGGTGCAACATCAGCCTCCTCAGAAAATGCTTTTGCTGCTAAATATCAGTCCTCCCAATCCTTTCAGCAGAAAGGTTCTTCTCAGTCTTTTGATCCTGCTAGGAAGAAAAATGTGTAGTGTAATTACTATCACAAGTTCGGCCACATGAAGAATGATTGCCGACAGAGAATTGCTTCTGAGCAGAAGAAACAGGGAGGGCTTCATCAGACAGCTAATGTTGTAGAACATTCCGAGCAGACAGATTCTGCCTTTTACGCCTTTATGGCTAAAAGGTCTTCAGATCATATTCCATCATCTGCCTGGTACATTGACTTTGGCGCATCACGCCATTTCTCTCACAGACGTGACTGGTTTATTGACTTCTCACCTTTCAGTGATTCAGTGGTATTTGGCGGAGGTGAGAAATATACAATGGATGGCAGAGGTACAATGCAAATCCAGTCTGGTGGGCGCACACTCATTTTTTTGAATGTATACTATGTTCCTGGGATGGAAATTAATCTGCTGTCTGTCAGTCAGATTATGAGGAACTCTCCTCAGCTTGATGTAGTATTCAGTGCACATAAATGCTCTATTATCGACAGGGAGACTAGTCTTACAGTTGCTGTTGGCCTAGAAGATCATGGTTTATAAAGGCTTCTTGACACTGGTGATTCTCCAGAAGTGGCTCTAGCAGCTTGTATTTCTCCTATCAGCACTCTATGGTATCAGCGATATGGGCACCTAAACATGCAGTATCTCTCTCAACTTTCTCGGGAAAGACTTGTATCAGGGTTACCTGATATTCAGACTCAGCAATTGGGCGTATGTGGCGCTTGTCAAGATGGCAAACAACATCGGTCTTCATTCACGAATGGAGAATCTTGGCACGCATCTAAGGTACTCCAGTTAATTCATGTTGATATTTGTGGTCCTATGAATACATCTTCTATCACTGCTTGCAAATATTTTTTGCTTATTGTCGATGATTTCAGCAGAAAAATGTGGGTATATTTTCTCAAATATAAATCTGATGCATTTAGTATCTTTCAGAAGTTTAAAACCTTAGTTGAAAAAGAGTCTGGCTGTAATATCATGACTCTTAGGACAGATAATGGGGGGCAATTTTGTTCTTCTGCTTTTTCCAACTTTTGTGATACTCATGGCATAAAATGCCAGTTCACTACTCCGTACACTCCCCAGCAGAACAGTGTTGTTGAGCGCCGCAACCGCACGGTTGTTGAAATGGCTCGCTCTATGTTACAACACAAGAATGTTCCAAAAAAATTCTGGGCTGAAGCAGTCTTTACTGCTGTTTATCTTCTTAACCAATCACCTACTCAGGCTGTTAAAGGGAAGACTCCCGAAGAGGTTTGGTCTGGTCGTAAGCCGAAGATCAGTCACCTCAAAGTTTTTGGCTCAATTGCATATGTTTGGATTCCAGCTGCTAAGCGTTCTAAG
>APFE030259735.1:7097-48666 GCA_000404065.3 Pinus taeda
AATACCATGAACCCAATACTTGGGGTCGTCACTTTGGACCAAATACTATGGACCAAATACCACGGACCAAAACCATGATTTCCAACATGTACGCGGCTTTACTCTTATTAACCCGCGTGTATACGCATACGCTCCTTCTGCTTCACTAACCCGCATATATACACTCTTTCTTCACGGTCAACCTGCGTATATCTCTCTATTTACCTGCTGCACTATGATCTGTCCTCTGAGTGAGTTGCCATCACCTGTATCATTCCTCTGAGTGAGTTTCCATCAAGGACAACACCTGAATCATAATGCCAACAGAAACATGGATGAAAATGGAGATGACAGTGCACTTAATGGTAGTAATCCTTTTGGGAAGATATTCATATTATACCTTCAAATGCATTCTAGGGACAAATTAGCAGTGAGTAGAAAATTATTTTGTCTATTAATGGTTGGCTACCTGTGGAAATATTAACTGTTAACTACCGTTGCCAAGATTTCTTATAGCAATAACTCTCAAGCATAAGAGAGTTCAATAAATTATTTAGGAAGATGTGAAATCAAGGTTAAACAGACCACTAAGATGTTAGATGCAGTTGATGATGTAAAACATGTCTATTATACATGAAGAAAGCGAGCTTGATCTAGTCGAGTCTAGTGTTTGGGAGAGAAAGCATGGAGCTTCAATGTTGAATTCAACACCATCATTTAGAAAATAAAGCCAAAAGGAGATTCTATTGAAGATTTCTATGATAAATACCATAGAGGATGTGGTTCTTGGATAAAATTAATAGTTAACAGACCTATGCATTAGGGGTCTCTCAAAATCATGAAACCCGAAAGTCTAAATCACAATGGGTGACTTCTAGGCTAAAGAGTTGTATTCTGAACAATCTTGCAGCCATAAATGTTTCCCAAGAAACCATGAAAAGAGAGAAACATGACTTGGGGACTTGTTTGTCTTAGGAGTATCTGCATTAGAAATGCATAAATTTTTGAGGGATGGATTGAGGGATAGGTGCTGGATACTTATTCCACTATTCTATGTTTAGTACAATTAATTATCCCAATTATTTCTTCAATTAGAAATCATTTTTAAACAAATTTAATATTCCAATAACAATGGAAAATTGTAGATAGAACAATAAATCCAAGATTCAATGGAGGACAATCAATATCAATGAAAATAGATACAATATTTGGTCAAAGACAAGGGAAAAACCCCACAAGGGGGAACACCCTTTCCAAATTATTCTTCTATTAGATTGTCATCAAATGTTCAACAAAGAGATACAATATTCCAATATTACAATGAGTCAAAGGACAACAACTTTGACCAATCAATTCAACTAATCAATATCCAATGAGAGATGAGCCCAAAAGTCAAATCTGATCCAAAGTCAAACTCCAAAAATTTTGGTCAAAGAAAAAAACAATCAACAATAGTCAAAGATGACCTAACCAATTAGTGTTCAATAGTAAAAGTGTCTCCAAAGTATCTCGGTTAATATTCAAGTAACCTAACCTCTTTTTTTGGTCAAAGTCAAGTCAAAACAACCCTAAAAATAACTTTGATAAAGGAGAGAGAATCTACAGTTAAACTCAACATTTTATGCGATCAAACTGTAGTTAAAGCTCTGCAGTCAATCTCATTCAAACAACCCATGATTTTTTTTCTTCACCAAAGAATTCAACCTCAGAAGATCAAAAATTTCCATGTCAAAGTGAGTCAAAATGATATGTCAAACTTATTTAATAGTTGTCCAAACGAAAGCGAATGTAGAAATTTCAGAATTCCCTTCTTTCCTTGGAACATACTGCTTGATTGCAGACCTGTACAAACCCATCACAATAGGAGAGAGAAGAGAAGATGTGTTGATGTGTGTCCAAATGAGGTTGCCTTGATGTGTATTTATATGCCTTTTTGGAGACCCGATTATGCCTTTAGGTCGACCTGAACTTTTGTACACATGTGGTTCCATAATTGAAAATATTATTTTTCCTAGACCAAATTAAATTCTTCCAAGGGAAAATAGGGTATTCTATGGATGAGGAATGTTGTCCAAAAGAGGGAATTTGTCTCTAAGCTACCAAATTAACACTCCCTCTTAACTAGGGAGAAATTTCTGACTGCATCATGAATCTCATCTCAAACATCTCATCATCACCATCAATGAGTCAAGTCATGCCTCATCTCTGCTTATCTTTGCTCATCTATGCTCATCTATGCTCATCTACTAAACACTCTCAAATATAAAGAAGAAGAATCATAATTATAGGGAAGCTCAAGGTACCGCCCTATATCCAAGGACAATAGATAGGATAACCCAACTTGCCTTGAGAGACAATGATAAAAAACACCCTACAGTAACAATAGGCAGGAAAGCCCAACTTTCCATAAGTGGAAAGGATCAAAAATCATATTTTCCAAAGATCCCTCAACCCCAGGAGCTCTCATGGCCCAATTCCTCACCATGGGACTTAGACAGGGGGGAAGCACATAACTCAATGCCCTCGATCATCTAGGACCCTTACCCAAGAGGGTCACATCCATCAGTCCAAGCTGCTCTCTGAAGACCAAAAAATTCCCTTTTAGCAAAGCCTTAGTGAATATGTATCCTATCTGCTCGCCAGTCGAAATATGATGGAGTCTCACAACTCCTCTCTACACCATGTCTCATATATAATGATATCTGATATTAATATGATTGGACTTCTCATGAACTCTTGCTTTCACAATATATCATTGTCATATCCAGAACCTACTCAAAACATTCTCCAAAGAGTTTCCTCAACCATACTGCCTCACAACTAGCCATGCTAGATGCAATTTACTCTTCCTCAGACATACTCAAAGCTAGATACTTCTTCTTCCTTCTCATCCAAGATATCATGGCCAAATTCAAACTAAAACAACATCCTGAAGTTCTCTCCCTGGCAATAATGCTTTTAGCCCAGTCAACATCAGTGTATCAATGAAATGTCACATCTTTGGTAATATATCTAAGACCAATATTAATCGCCCCATGCAACTATCTTAGTACATGCTTGGAAACAACTTAGCGTGCATGAAGAGGATCGATCATGAATTGACTCAAACTGTTAGTTGCAAAACATAATTCTGGATAGGTGTTCACAAGGAACATCAATGCCCTAATCATTTATCAATACTCAGAGAGATTCACCAAGTCAGGTCCAACGACATCTCCACATAAATTTTTGAAGTTCATCTCCATCAGTGTGGCCAAGGAATTGCATTCTACCATTCCAAATATTTCCAATTATTTTACACCATATTTTCCTTGAGAAATGAAAATCCCTCTAGGATTTTCCACACTTCTAATCCCAGGAAGTAATGCATCAAACCAAGATCTTTCATTTTGAATTCAGAGGCCACATTCCTCTTACATTCGAGCATAAGAGGGTCATTATATGTCAAGAATATATCATCAAAATTTAAAATCAAAATAGGATGCATACTTGGACCACTTTGAAGTAGAGTTTTAGATCAACATTGGTTCTTATGAATCCAAGCTTTACCAAGTAACTATCAATACATGCATATCAGGCTCTCGGGGCTTTCTTCAAACCATATAGTTCCTTCTTCAACCTCCAAATATGAGGCTTCCTATACTTCACTTTAAATCCTCATGTCTGCTCAACATATAATTCTTCTTGGAGTATGCCATGAAGAAACACCGTCTTTACATCCATCTGGTGAAGTGTCCATCCTTGACTTGTAGCAAGGGCTATAATAGAACATATAATGGTGTATCAGGAAAATGGTGCAAAGATGTCATCATAATCTTGTCCCTCTTTATGGGAGAAACCTCTAGCCATGAACCTCACCTTATATTTTTCAATACATTCATCAACTCCATGCTTGACCTTATATATCCATTTAAAGGTCACAATAGATTTTCCTCTGGGTCTCAGAGTAAGTTTCAACACATCATTCTTCATAATTGATTCATATTCTTTGGCCATGGCATCCTTCCAAACATATTTTTTCACTACTTCTTCAAAAGTGGGAGGTTAAGCCTATATGATGTTTCTCATAGCTACATTGTATCTCTGGTATCGAAATTTTTTCTTACTTTCTCTAAAGGTTCCTTTGGCAGGGTCATGTCATTCAGAATTTTGTAATGTATGATGAAGCCAAAAGGGTCTCTTCCTAGTAGGGGGATCACATGGAGGAGGATCTAAGGGTTCCATAGGCTCCATGGGATCATCAAAAATTTCTTTCTTTGGCTCGGGCACAGAAGCACCTTTCAAAAGATCATCATCCTTGTTCTCATCATTAGAAGGAGGAGGAGAAGAAGTATCCCTTTCTTTCCCAAGGGAAACATCCTCATTGAATGTCACATTCCTACTAAAATCTATAATACTTTGAATAGGCACATATATTATAAAAGCTTTAGAAATGTACCTTTATTTTTTGTGGCTTCTAGCTTGTTCCTCTTATCCTTTGGCACATGAAAGTATATGGGGAAACCAAATAATCTCAAATGACCAACATTGAGCTTCACACTTGTGAACACTTCTTCAGGCTTGTAAATAAGTGCTTGATGAAGAATCATGTTTTGAACATACATCAATGTATAAATGACTTCTCCCCAAAGGAACTTCAACAACTTTTGATCATGCAACATACCTCGGGAAACTTCCATGATGAATGTATTCTTTCTTTCAACCACACCATTTTTCTCGGGATTATAAGGTGTGATGGTCTCTTTCTTGATTCTAGCCTTCTTGCAAAAGTCAGCAAACTCACTTGAAGTATATTTTCCACCATTGTCGGACCTAAATTTTTTGATTCTCTTCCCTGTTTGATACTCTATAAGTGGCTTGAAGTCCTTGAAAATGTCAAATTATTTTTTCTTGTGTTTCAAGTAAAATATCCATGTTTTTATAGAGAAGTCATCAATAAATATTCTATTATAGAGGTAACCACTAAGGGAGTGCACATATAAGGGTCCACATAGGTCAGAATGAATGATTTGAAGAATATCACTAGTCCTTCTTTTGCTAGAGGGGAATGGTCCCCTTGACTTCTTTCCACTTGCTCATGTTGAACATACACCATCATGAATACATAGAACATTAGGCATCAAAGAAACTATCCTTCTAAGTTTAGGTATGGATTCATAGTGTAGGTGTGCCAACCTTTGGTGCCACAACTCACTTTGATTATTACTATCGTGAACCATTGCTCACCATGGTTTTCCATTAACTCTATAGAGTCCTTCAATTCTAGATCCCAATGTGAAAGCATCCATCATGTGAGATTACATAGGCCAGGTGAGGACCTTTCTTCTTATGAAGGAAACTCTCATCCCTTTTTCTTCTAAGGTGGATATAAATACTAGGTTCTTCTTTAATCCTGATACATACATGACATCTTAAAGAAGTACAATTTCCCCATCATCCAAGTGAAATTTGACAGAACCAAAGCCCTTCAATAGATATGTAGAGTTGTAGCCAAGTATGATCTTTAGATTTGTCTCCCTCTCAACCAGATTTAATAGGACTTATCCATATATAGAGAAATGTCTAGAATCCCCACTATCCACTGACCAACTATCAAAAGAATCTAGAGGAGAGGAACTAGAAAGAACATAAATTAGAATATATTCAGATAAAGTAATAGCTACATTATTTCCATATCTAGAGTTCCTTGACCTCTTTTGAGGATGATGACCTTCTTCACGATCATTAGGAAATCACTTCTTCTTCTATCATCTCTTATTCTTCTATCTTCTCCTCTTCTTTTATCATTGAACCTGTTGTTGTTGTAGCCACGATTATTGCTGTAATTAAATCTTGGAGCATTCTCAGTTTTTAGGCAATCTTTGTAAAGTGTCCATACCTATGGAAATTGAAACAATCAAATTTTTTCTTCTTAATTATTCTTTGAGAGTCCCTAGATGTTGGATTTCTTGAATTATATGGACCTTCTCTTCATTTCCTTTTTTTGTCTCTAGCAACAAAAGCAGAGGGATCTCCTTCTTCATGCTTTTGAATCCTCCCTATGGAGATCAACCTAGATTATTTTTGAGTGCATTTGCGAACCAACTCATCAAATGTCAGAATTTTGTCATTGTTTCTTGTAATGGTGCTGAAGATTTCCCAAATAGGAGGAAATCCTTGAAGAGTAACAAGCACTAGCTCTTTGTCAGACATAGGCTCACCAACAATCTATAATTGATCCCTTGGTTGGGATATCCTCATGATATAGGATTGCACAGATTCCAATTTGTTCATATTAATGTCCTTGAGTTGATTTTTCAAGGAGAGGATGTGATTCAAATTGTTGACCTCCTACATCCAAACTAACTTATCATAGATGTTCTTAGACTTCTTCAATTTTCCAACATAAGTAAGAAAATGATCTTTCAAGGAATCAATAAGAATTTTCTTGGCTTTGAGCTCACTTTTCTTATATTTGGACTTGACAGTAGGAGTAGAATTTTCTGGTGGATCAAGTACTTTTCCTTCCACATATTCCAAGACAACATTACCATCCAATATGAATTCCAACAATATTTTCCTGTTAGAAAATCAGAAAGGTAGGAATATTTTCTTATACTTGATAATTACTTGTGAGATTATTTTTATTATTAACTTTCTTATGTTCTTTTTTGATCTTAGTTCATCAAGAAATTACCAAAACAATGGCACCAAGATCAAGGACACCAGATGTAGGTGGATAACCAGGGAAAAACCCCAATCTTGGGGAAAACCCATTCAGCAACTCTTCCTTCAATATTTTTCCTGAGATAATCCAAGACTCTTGACATACTTCCTCGACACCAAGTCAACACTTTCCTTTTTATGTAGATGATCACTTTCCAGTATTGTCTTATACCTAGATGCAATAGTAGCAACAAAAACACTTCGATGCAGTAGTATCTTTGACCTAGCAACTTCTATCTTAATGCAACAACTTTAACCTTGAAGCAACATTTCGACCTTGATTCCATACTTCAACCTGGATTCCGTAACATAAATTCTTGATGTCGTAACATCTTTATTTCGTAACTTAACTTCTTGATGCCATAACATAACTTCTTGATTCAATAACTAAACTTCTTGATGCCGTAATAAAACTTCAAACTTGATGCCGTAGCCTAGAAAACCACACGTTTGAGAGAGAGAGATAACCTAAAACCTTTGATTCTGCAATTCTCCTTCTTCCACTGCAATTTCACACTTTTTCACGGCTTCTTCTAGGAGATCAAACTTGTGTGAGTGATTTTCCTCCAAATGAATCAAAATACTTCAATAAATAGGATTTTGGTGAGGTCAAATTACCATTCTTGAGGCTGACTTGGTGTGGAGGTGACGTAATTCATTTTTGACCAAAAAATAATTCTTTTTACATGATTCAAAAGCCCAAGAAGGGTCTCTTTCAATGTATAATGACTCTATTGACTTAGAAGAAATCCTATAAGTCCTGAATGGGGAATTTGACCTAAAAACATGATGACCCAAGCGTGAAACCCATGCTTTAATAAATCATAATTATAATAATATTTTTTTTTTCATTTTTTTCATAAGTACATTTTAATATGACTCAAATACAATTACGAAGATCGAACCTAGTTACTTTTTTCAACACTCCCTCTTAACTAGAAAGGTATTAATCATATACAAGTACAAGGAATATATTCAACTATGTGAACTATGAAGAGTTTATGCACCACAATGCCATGGACTAGATTCATGACTACAGAAATCTATCCGAGCTCTCTCAACAATTTAGGCACTGGAAATGCCACAGACAAGATTCCTGACTAGGGAAATTTATCCAAGTGGGGCTAAGATGGACTAAAGATTTCAGCCTCTCTAGGTACCATAATGCTTAATTGCTAACCACCAACCAAGGGATCTTGGTGCGTATATGAGGTCATAAATCTAAGAAAAATACCACCCTCCGTACTTCAAGATCTAGACATCAACACATAGTGCTGATCTAATGTCTTCCCAAGAAATGCTTCACTCACAAATCCTGAGCAAATCTTATTTTTATAATCAGTAGAAAATCCACCCTGATCAAATATAGTAGTAACAAAAAATCTCTCTGATCAAACTGATCGATAACAACAAGCATGTAAAACATGCTATCAAATTTTTTGAGAGATTTACGTGTAAAAACACAACCCCAATTAGTAACAATATTTCAAATGTACATAAGTAAACACAAACCTCTGGGGTATTTCAGACATCTTGATGTTGCTTCTCAAATTTTCACAGTAGGACTTAGAGCTTTCCAAATGAATATTGACAGAAGATTACTCAAATATACCTTTCCTACTTTATATGCAACAACATATTCCACATCCAGTTCCTGCTTTCCTTCTTTTAGCAACACCTCAAAATTCATTCTCCAATTTCTTCTTTCAAGGTAACCATCATGAACACGATATGCTATCATATCAACTTTACATACGAAAATCTTCACCATCTTGAAGATTATGTACCTTCACAACTTAGATAACAAGTACAACCAAATATATAGAAGCATGAAGTTAACCTCATCAAATAAATACAATAATGAAAGCATTACTTTATAAACATAATCAACAAGATAATTTACTTCTATACTTCAACTTCTTGCCTAGGTTTTGCTCCAAATCCTAAATCACATCAACAACTCAAGATATCAATCTCATTATATCGATGGCTTCAATATTTCTCTCAGAGATATGACAAACTCTTTTATAACATATAAAAAACCCTAGAGACTAGTATAACAATGCATCAAATGATTTTAAGAATTCATATGTTAGACTTCCTACTAGGATTTCATAAAAACCCTAGATTTCATACATGAGATTCAATAATCAAAACCAATCATTCTCAATCAAAAACATGGCTAACTTCTACTAGGGTTTGATGTAAACCATATTTTCATTTACTAATTCTCAACAATCAAACTGATCACAATACAATTTCAATTTTTTTATCAACCTTTCATAAATCCCAGATTTGTCAAATAATATACTAGAGAAGTTAACTTCTATTAAGGTTTAGCTAAAAAAACCTAGAATTCACAAACAATATCATTCTAGAATATCAAAATTCGACAAGGGCTTAGTTCCAAACCCTAGGACATATGACAATCAATAATTAGGTCAGCATACATGCATATTTGGGATATCATCATCATGCATAAGCGTATCATAACAACATATGTCAAGCAAACCCAATGACACAAACACATTAAATTTAGACATATAACAAACTTGATCAAATGAACAAACATATAGCTAGAGATTCATTCCTAGGTAATAAGGGTCTTGCTGATAAACCCTAAATATCTAGGGTTTCAATACATAACATAGCAAACCCTAAATTACAAAAACTTCAAAAGGTTTGGGATTTCAGACATCACCATTCAACCCTAACAAGTTAGGGTTTTCAAACCCAAACATGAAATCATCAAAGCATAAAACATTTTCTTTATAATTCATCAATAACCCTAAGTAGGCTAGGGTTTCATACATTATCATTGACATAACCTTAAGTTAGGGTTTTACATATAATATTTTTAGGGTTCCACAAGAATAATGAAATATGTGAGGAGGGTAGATTTATTTAATGATGAATTACCCAATCAAGAATATTTGTTTCTTATCAAACCTTGTAATCCCAATGCTTTGTCTTGTGAGGCCTTCTTTCGTAATCCTTGAGTATTGAAAATTCCTTTCCTAAATAAGGAAAATATGAATAGGAATGTGATTATTATTTAATATAAAAAAACTTAGATAAGTAAGGGAAACCAATATAAAAGATAATACAAGGAGTAAGACACTTATCTTTGGAAAGTGGTGAGGGCTCCCTCTTAATCCAAACTTGAGGGATGCGTAAGGGATAGAGTCTCTAAAAATAGGTCTTTGAATTCATATCCTTCCATCTTGCTCTTCTTTGGTAAAAATTCTTCGACAAAGTTTTCTTGATCCCCATTCCTCCTTTTATTCCATGGATTCTCAAGAAAATCCCTTTTATGATGACCCATCTTGTGACAATTGTAGCATTATCCCTTTGGACTTCTTGAAGGTTCCTTTCTTCTTGTGATGAGTGGAACCATCACTCAAGATTTTCTCTTCTTCACTCTCCTTGTTGATTACTAAATATATTCTAACTCCTCCTTGACTGCATGCATTTGATCCACTATTGGGCTCATGGAAAAAATATTTTTTTCTATAAATTTTGCTTTCTTTGCCTCACTTGACTCACCTGTAGTCTTCTTTACCTTTCCTTTGACTACATCCAAAACTTTATTCTTTTAGAGGATTAGATCTATCCTCTTTTTCCATGACCTGTAATTTGATTCTCCTAATTTTTTCTCTCCCTTTATGGAGATAGACATTGTACTTGAAGGTAGTCAACTTATTTCCTTGTAAGGTCTCCTTATATGATCACTTTCTCAACTTCTTGATATTCCTTAGTCTTCTTTCAATAAATCTTCAACCTACCTTTTTCTTTCTTCTTCACCTTAACTCTGATACCATGTTATAAAATCAGAAAGGCATAAATATTTTCTTATACTTGATAATTACTTGTGAGATTATTGTGTTCTTATCAACTTTCTTATGTTCTTATTTTATCTTAGTTCATCAAGCAATTACTAAAATAATAACACGAATATTAATGGCAGTAGATGTAGGCAGATAGCCAGGGAAAAAAACCCAATCTTGGGGAAAACCTAGTCAACAACTCTTCCTTCAATAGTTTTCCTAAGATTATCCAAGACTCTTGATAGACTTCCTGCATACCAAGTCAACCCTTTCATTTTTCAACAGATGATCACTTTCCAATATTGTCTTTGACCTAGATACAATAGTAGCAACAATGACACTTCGATGCAGTAGTATCTTCAACATAAAAATTTCAATCTTAATGCAACAACTTCGAACTTGAAGCACTTAGCTCTTCAACCCTAAAGCAAGACTTATACCTTCAAGAAATTTTTTTACCTTGATTCTGTACTTCGACCTTGATGCTGTGACAAAAATTCTTGATGCCGTAAACAAAATTCTTGATGTTGTAAAAAAAAACTTTTTGATGCTGTAACAAAACTTCTTGATGTTGTAACGAAACTTCTTGATGTTGTAACAAAACTTCTTGATGTTGTAACAAAACTTCTTGATGTTGTAACAAAACTTCAACCTTGATGCTGTAACCCAGAAAATCACATGTTTGAGAGAGAGAGAGAGAGAGAGAGAGAGAGATAATCCAAAACCTTTGATCCTAAAATTTTCCTTCTTCCACTACAACTTCACACTTTTTCATGACTTCTTCTAGGAGATCAAACTTGTGTGAGCGATTGTCCTCCAAATGAATCAAATTGCTTCAATATATAGGCTTCTAGTGAGGTCGAATTACCATTCTAGAGGTAGACTTGATCTTATTGAGGCCGAGTTAGTGTGGAGGTGATGTAATTCATTTTTGACTCAAAAATAATTAATTTTACATGATTCAAAGGCCCAAGAAGGGCCTCTTTAAATGTACAATGACTCTATTGACTTAGAGCAAATCCTAAAAGTCCTCAATGGGGACTTTGACCTAAAAACATGATGACCCAAGCATGAAACCCATGCTTTTGATAAGTCATAATAATAATAATAAAATTGATTTTCATTATTTTTCGTAAGTACATTTTATTATGACTTAAAGACAATTATGAAGACCGAACCTAGTTAATTTTTTCAACACTTCTAAGCAACAAAACTTGATGAGTCACCCAACTTCTTTGTATGCTTGAAGTAAGAGGTAGACATATTGACCAAGTCATATGGGCTCCTTTATCTTCTTCCAAATGTCATTTCTTCTATGGTGATTGATTTAGTCTCTTGTCTCATTGGGCTTGTCTTCACCTTAGCTCTAATACCATGTTAATCTTCCATTGTTCTATGCTTAGTAAAATTACTTAGCCCATTTCTTTCTTCAATTAGAAATCAATTTCAAACAAATTTAATCTTCCAATAACAATGAGAAATTGTAGATAGAACAATATATCCAAGATTCAATAGAGGACAATCAAGATCAATGACAAGATACACAAGATTTAGTCAAAGACCATGGAAAAACCCCAAAAGGGGGAAATCCTTTCCAAATTATTCTTCTATTAGTTTGTCATAAAATTTTCAACAAAGAGATATATTATTGTAATTAAGCAATGAGTCTAAGGACAATAGCTTCAACCAATCAATTTAACTAACCAATATCAAGTGAGAGATGAGCCCAAAAGTCAAATTTGATCCAAATTCAAAGTCTGCAATTTTTGGTCAAATTCAATAGAGTCAACATCAGTCAAAGATTCCCTAACCAGTTAACATTTAACAATCAAAGTGTCTCCAAAGCAACTTCGTCAACAGTTAAGGAAATCAACCTCTTTTTCTAGTCAAAGTCAAGTAAAAACAACCCCAAAAACAACTTGGACAAAGGAGAGAGAATCTATGGTCAAAGTCAAAATTTTCTACAATTAAACTAAAGTCAAAGTTTGAGGTCAATCTTAGTCAAATAGGCTAGAAAATTTGTTTTCTTCACCAAATAATTTGGCCTCCCAAGATTGAAAAGTTCCAAGTCAAAATGAGTCAAAATTATAAGTAAAACTTGGTCAATAGTTGCACAAACAAAAGTCAATGCATAAATTTTAGAATTCCCTTCTTTCCTTCGCACGTGTGAGCTTAGAATCCTTGATTGCAGACATGTATGAAACAATCACAAGAGGAGAGAGAACATAAGATGTGTTGATGTGTATTCGAATGAGGTTTCCTTGACGTGTATTTATATTCTTCTTTAGAGACCCAATTACGAATTTAGGCCAACCTGATTTTTGTGCACATCTAGTTCCGTCATTAAAAAAAATACTTTTCCTTGACCAACTTTAAATTCTTCCAAGGGAAAAAAGGGCCTTCTTTGGATGAGGATCGCTTTCCAAAGGAGGGAATCTATCCTTGAGCTGCCAAATTAACACTCATAATGGGATTTGACATTAAATATGCAGTAGCTTTATCAAAATCTATGATCATGATGGATTGTGTTGAAAATTGGTAGCTCAGGGGTGAATTTCCTTAAACAAAATCTCATTTTTAGTAATTCTAGAGTGAATTTATAAAAATAGAAAGTCATAACTAACATCTCAAATATGACTTTCCAAAAATAGTAAATCATCTTGCATTAGTTAGTAATCAAGTATAGTTTTGAACGAAAATCACTTAACTTATCATTAAAACAATCCTAATAATTCAATCTTAACTTAACCATCATTATTATTATATTAAATATTATTATTATTATCCTTTATGACACTATGATATTATTATTAAAATGAATTACAAGTCACCTTACCTTCATCACCTCAATCACTTTGCACCTCTCTCCTTGATGACTCACATGGCACTAGGTAACTCTCTCTTTCTCTCTCTCTCTCTTAATGACATGTTACAATTTATTTTACGCACTCATTAAAGACATGGAATATTCCTCTTACACTCATTAAAGGCATGTCATAAAATATTCCTCTTATGCTCTCTTTAATGCATATGTTACAGTATCCTTAAGGCATACATACCTCTCTTAATGGCATAAGTTACTAGGGCATGTGTACCTATCCTTAATGACATAATTTACTAAGACATGCATTTCTCTTCTTAATGGCATTAGTTAGACTCCCCCAAATAGCATATGTTACTATTCCTCAAGGCATGCGTATTGCTCCTCCTTTATGAAAAGAATTTGTTGCTCCTCCTATATATGTGTCTCATGTCTTGTTGCCTGAATACTACTACTTGTGCATTGCTAAAGAAAAATTAGAACTTGAGAGGGAGAGGGTTGGAGAGACTAGAAGAAGATTGTAAGAGAGAGATACTTGGAGAGTAAGAGAAGAACTTGGTGAACCAAGGTCAATTTAGTGCTTCAATGTTTAAGTGTTGATTCAATTGAAGTGAAGGTTGATTCAGTGTTTTCATTTGCTACTACTACCACTGATCTTCATGCTTGCTTGTTCTGATTTGAGTGAACTTATTCATTCTCTTGATCTCTCATTATACTCTATATCTATGGTGAACAATTGATATCTAATAGAAGAAGAATCAGGTTGGGTTTTCTCCTCGTGGGTTTTGTCTTCGTCATTGGAAATAAACTGTTTGTGTCTTATTTTGTTCTTTATTGTCTTCTATTGTGCATTTGGTTTATGTTCTATCTACAGTTTTACTTAACTAATATTGCAACATAAATAATTTTTTGGAATAAGCAATTTTTTTAGCATAAAGCATCAAAATTTCAACTTGGTATCAAAGCTTTGGTGAAGACAAACCCAAGAATATAAGGGCTATCACTCCTGCGTAGGAATTTACTTCAAAGAGATCTTACTTGCTGGTGAAATTTGTTGCCCAAGAGGATAAGAGAAATCACTCATTTTGAAGAATTTTTACTACAAAGAGATTGTACTTGCTACTGAAATTTGTTTGACTTGATCAAGATGTCTTATTATCACTTCAAGAATGAAGAGAAACTAGATGAAACTTCAAATTTTGGTCCCGTTGTAGTGGCTACAACCACCCTTCAAAATTTTTCCTATGCTTTGATTTTGGAGCCTTACTTCTAAACCACAACAACTCATCTTGTACTGATCTAGGTATTCATGCTTCGAATGAGACTTATCCTTTTCATTTTGGTCTATGTTTTCTCACTTAGTTGATTTGCTGACCCATAAGCCGATCTTTTAACTTAGTCCCATAATAGTTTGGGCTTGCCTCATAAAACTGTGCATTTCTCGAGGGCAACTGGCCTTGCTGTTGGGAATTGCACAATCCTGACTGGAAGTGAGCCTTGAGATCTAGAAATGTGCATTTATGGAGGGGCAACCCAACACTGAGCCACGAAACTGCGTAGACCTCATTGTGCTCAGAAACTACACAATGCATGAGCCAAAGAGTTGCCCTGTTCTTCCTAGAACTACGCAATCTTTCTGGGCAATGCATGGCAAGTTTCCCTAAAAAAAGAAAAAAACCAAAAAGAAAAAAGCATCCCCAAAAAATAGGGATCTATTTTTAGTAACTCGAAGGAGGCACTTATGTTATTTTTAGAAACTTCCATCAAGTGTCGCTTTTTCCTTGATTTTAGGCATGTGCACCATAAACCCTAACTTGACCAAATATATTTAAATGACGCTACTAAAGCTCATTTTTACACTCGATCTTGGAGCTCTAGCATTCCTGAGGAGATCAAGGAGTCTTCGCTGCGATCGTCGTTTTGCCTTTTTAGGTGAGTTTTTCTTTTGCCGTCTTTTGCAGCTTTTTTTGTCGCTTTTTGTTGTTTGGCTTGTGTGACCATTGTTTCACTGGCTTATTTGCATGATTGATGGCATTTTAACTTTTTTTTTTTATATTGTAGACATGTTGTTTCAAGTTATAGATTTCCTTTCCCAAGTGTTGCATGAGTTTTCCTATTTTTTCACCAACGGTTGCCGTTGTGGTGACTCTGTCCACATGATTCATTTTACTTTAGTTTAATCAATTGCTACAGTTGTTTCACATGAATGCATCAACACTTAGTCAGATCTGCACTCAACTTCACACCATATTTTATATCTGCTCATTTTTCACTCTCCCCTTGGGAAGATCTGGCCCCCTTGCCTGGATCTCACTGTGCATATCTTGCACTGCGCAATATGGAGCCTCAAGCCTCTGGCTTGGCTTCTTTAATTGCACAGAGCATAGCCAGGGATGGCTCCAACTGTGTACTACATAGTTCCAGGAGCTAGCTTCCCAGCTTGGCCACTGAGATTGCACAATGCACAGTCTCTCCCAAGTCTTGGCCCAGACTTAACTGTGCATTTCGCAGTTCCAGTCATCAAGCTCCCACACTGACTACTAGGACTGCATAGTGCGTAATTCCTAGAGTGAGCCAGTCACCCCTATCAGTCAAAATTTCCCAATCCTTACCATTAAGAGCCCTAATTTCTACTTGAACTTATTTTGCTTTAAGCGTACATTTTCTTGCCATGAGTGTCCTTTTTGTCCTAGAGGTACAAAAATTGTTGAGCATCTCTCCAGTAGTCACAATTAATATATAATTTTGTAGAATTTTTCCTACAAATCAACTAGCTCTAATACCATGTAGAAATTTTTCTACAAATCAGCTAGCTCTAATACCATGTAGAAATTTCCCACCTGTAGTTCAACCTGGTAATGCAATGTACTAAAGTAAAACATTTGATCTACTTCTACAAAAAATTTAGCGGAAGTTTAATCAGCCATGACCAACATCAATAAGAACACATATAACTGATAAGAAGGAATCAATCACACATAACACAAAAGAATTTACTCGGGGAAAGCACCTGCCTAAAACCCCATCTCTATATTATCATACAAGTGGAAATATGTTTGGATTACACTAGCCTTAGCTCAGAAGCTATCCAGCTCTCAGTACAATCCCTCTAGTGCTCATAGATAGTCAAAGGCTTCTCACAAACCTTCTCCTCTGCCCTCCAAGCCTCTTATTTATATGCACAATTTTTCCTGGGTCCTCCAACTGCAACCTGTGTGATTCTCACCTCACACACAACACTGACCTCTAAAATAAATGCACAAACCTGAAGGAGATAAATCCTCATCATGGATGATCTTCCTTTATAGGAAAAATATTCATCAACTGATAGTACACTGTCCCTTCCCTGATATCAACTGGGTCTCTGACATAACTGACATGCATTAGTTATCCATGAGTGAATACACAGTTCTCTGAAATACAGTAGTTACATGCATGCAATCATTAACTAACTGAACTCTCATTAATTTAACAAATTGTTAAATTAACCTAACTAAACTTGACTAAGTTAAACTAAATCAACTGATCCTCTCAATATAGAACTCATCCTTAATTCCTTAATCAGTGGAGAAAATCAAGGACACATTCCCCAATTGGTGGAGAAATAATTGCATGTTCTCACAAAGACTTCAAGTTTGCTTTTCCTTAACTAATTAACTCATGGAGAATTACTTAATTAATATTCCAAACTGCTAGTAAGACCAAATTCGAATTTACTTCCTATAGATATACGGGGACTGCTATAAATGGGAAGGGACCCAGAAATGCTATTTTTAGAAGATGTTCTTTTTAGCAGTTTCACCTCTCACCCAAGGTGGCCAAATTCTCATTGGACACACTGCTATTTTTAGTAGTTCTATATTTAGCAATTCCTAAATTTAGCATTTCTTGTTGCACATTTTTCAGCAGTTAACATGGAATCCAAGAGAGCTGCATTAAAGGAAACTGTGGAGAGAAGTACTGGGGAAGAAGTTGAGAAAATATCAATTGATTTACTAGTGTATGAATATACACAACCATTTATTAATAAGGGAACAATACTGAGATGGCAGTAAATCAAAGAAATTTTTGCAGGGGACTTTAAGGCAGACTTAGAATATCAACATGTTTATATTAACATCCAATAGTCAATGTTATACAAGGTTGCATGAATGTACCCCACATTCCCATGTGCATACATCATTAGTTGGAATCTATCACATACAGATGAACAAACTATGACATTGAGCAGTGCCAATGGGAGGAAGCTTGACACATTCAAGGAAAAAGACTTTTAATAGACGTATCACTTGCCCAAGCCGGTGAAGCACATGGACTCACTCTTCTATTCCACCCATAGCTATGTGAATACAAGAGACATTGTCAAGTGTTGGTTGAAAGATCCGTTGAAGTTTAGATAGGCACCCACTCATGTTTATAAGACAAAGTCCCTCTGGAAGGATTACCAGTTCTTGATCATATTTGCCAGCATAATACATGGTTAAGAGAGAATAAAGACCTTCCATGAAGGGTGGGAAGTCTTACTAGACTAGTTGGTGAATGATGTGATGCCATTCAACTGGCTAGATCTGTTCGCTCATTAATTGAAGTCCCATGTGGCTAAGGCTCAAAATCCTCCCAAGAATTAGCAAGCAAGGTTTTACATGTCCACATACATACTATATGCAATATGTGCCTAGCAACAGTGCCCTTGCATGAGCTTGACATGGACACCAGAAGGGACTGTTGTGAACATCTATTGCAATTTGCTTTTCGACTGTAGCTATTGACGAGTGATGGCAAGGCTAACTGATCACTTTATCACCTTGTTATACAAGCTTATATTTGAGCAAGATCCACATTGCATATAATGAGAAGCAATGGAGGTGATAGTAAACATTGCAGATTTGTATGCCTCACCAGGTGGCACCTTCATCAAAGTGTTTAGCAGAGAGAAGCCCCCACATGTCTTAACAAGGTATGCCACTGAAAAACTGATCAAGCAAGAAGTTTCATACCACCTCACTACAAGGTTGTAAGCAAGACTACATAGGAAGAAGAAAGCGCCATTGTATACTCTTCCTTTGTGGATCGAATTAAATGAGATTAAGAGCTTCAAAGATACAGATGCCCAAACTAAGGACATAGTGAAATTTGATTTTGGAACCAAGTATTTTAATCTGTATGATCCCCACAGTATTTGTAAGGACCAATGTATGAGAGTTTACTTTTTGTGGATCCACAGGACATTTCATTGGCCAGAGGAGGATCCTTGGAGGTAATGCTACAATGCCTCCAGACTTTGTGAGCCAGTTAGTATAGCAAGAACTTGGAAGGCTATTCTATAAACAACAACAACTCTAGAAGCAACAACAACAACAACAACAACAACAACAACAAAAGGAAACAATCAAGTGTAGGACAAGGGAAATGGGAAGATTGTTGATGATCTAGAGGGAGAGAAAAGCTACAAAATGATGGAAGATCCTATTATAGAAAAGGTAGATTTGGCTGTGGAAGTAAAGAGGGAGAAACAGATGAAGAGAGAAGAGCAGAGGAAGAGAGAAAAGTAGAGGTTGTAGGAAGTAGAACTAAAGCTGTAGGAAACAAAGAAGAAGCTTAAGGAATAACATAAGTTGAGGAGGAGAGAAAGAGAAGTGAAGCAGAAGAAGGAAGAAGAACAAAGGCAAGGTATGATGACAGAGGAATCAATGCCAATACAGGTTGATGAGCCAGAAAAACTAGCAGCTGAGGAAGAGGGTGAACATATGCACGATCGGGAGCTTGCTCAACAGATTGAGCAATTGTTTGAAGTTACTGACATGGAGTTGGAATAGGAGTCACAACATGAAGACACTGAACTGATGCCAAAAGCACCACAAGTCACCTATCAGTCTCCACCACCTTCAGTAGCAGAGCTAGTGCCGAGTGAGCAAGGAGATGTTGTTCTCCTTGATGGTGATCTAGTCATGGATGTGTTCAATATATCATTTGACAAGTTCTAGAAGAGGATTGTACAAGTGCGAAGGAAGCACTTTCTGAATGATCATGCATCACCTACATTGATCAAGGAAAGAGTGATAGTGTTAGACACCAAGAAGAATCCAGCTGCCATTTCCCAAGCTAGCTTGGTCTATGCAGGAGAAACAAACTCAAATGTTCAGTATCTGATGACTGAGAATGAAAAACTGGCAAATAACTTGCAGGTTGCTACAAAAGAGGTAGAAAAATTCTGAGCATAAGCACAAAATTCAGTTTCCGCATTGGGGGAGATGAGTACAATGATATTTACTGAAGTATAAACACTTGGTGATACCATGCAAAAGCTTTATGATGGATTTGTCACCGTGCATAAAGAAGTTGTCTGTTTGCATGGCCTATAATAGTGGAGCAAAGAGTTTGTTCAAAATATCAAGAACATACATGCTACCATTGCCCATGTACAAGAGTGGACAATGTGGTATAAAGGGACTCCACTTGAGTTATCAAAGAAGATGAAGCCACAGGAAAATATGGAAAAAGCGAAGGTTCAAATGTTGATTTACAACAATGAGCAGCTAGTCTAATTCATCGATAACAAACACGCCTCATATGTGTGGTTGTACAATAGGTTAGATGTCCTAGTAAGAATAGACCAAATCCCATCAATCAATTCCCTCATTACTAGAGATCGATGAGTACTTTGAGCAACTAAGACGAGAATCCACTAGGGAAGACTTAGATCTGAATGCACACAACATGTAGAACTACATCAGTGGTCCTATCAAGGTCAAGACAATGCTACTCATGCTTTAGAATGAGTTGGATATAGGTTCCAAGACTATATACCCAGATGCTATAGAGGCTAGAGTCTGCTTCCAGAAAGACAACATCAAGTAGTTTTGGGAAACCATCACATAGTACCAAGCTTGGCACTGATGTGTGACTGAGAAATAGTAAATGGAGGCTGCTGATTTGGACTTTCCCCAACTCCAGAATCATAGTGTCATGTCTTGTTAGGCTATCTCTAGCCTATTTTGTCTTATATGAGTACACGTGGAAAATGTAATATTATTTGTAAATATGTTGTAAATGAAATTCCAAGTGTTAATATTGGAATATGAAATGTCATCATGTAATGTAATGTGTCATTTAGTGAATAAGTTGAAGAGTCATGAGGGAATTCAAAGAGTCACAAAGTGGAATTTCAAGGGTCACCCCACCCTTTGTTATAAATAGAACCTCATAACTCATAAAATAAGCTTCTGGGAGCCAAGATTTTGACTAGGCTTAGGATTAGAGTAGGCTTGGGAGTATTATGAAGAGCCTTGGCTTCTCCATAACATAGAGCAAGTATACTTATTTGGAGGAGTAGGTGCTCTTGATTGTAGAGTTCCAATATTGGGGATAGTGGTGTTCAAGGGTGTATGTATGGAGGAAATTTCACTTATAATAATAAAATCGAAGCCACGACACTTTCATGCATATGTTTTCAATATAGTAGGACTATTCTTGCTGTATTGGAAATGTATATTATTTAACTTACGCATATGCTTATGAACTAATTTGTATGTATTTTTATGAATCGTATTAAATGCATTTTGTGGATTAACTCATCACTTTAACTTGTGGACTATTCTGCATTTTAGCTTGTGATGTCATTTCACTCGTGTGTTCCTTTTAAGCTGCATACTATTACAGGCTTCTAAGGGGCACACTTCCTTTTCCCCTCCGTGTTTTAGAACCTTCATGCATCTCACTTGACTCTCTAGAGGGTCACACACTTTCTTTCACCCAAAGTTATCATACTTTCCTTTGTGCACTACTGCGGTCAAGGAATTATATTACCTCCCACTACTGGGACTCCTACTCCAAATGGTGTGAGGTCTAGTTGGGACTTCATATTGGGGAGATCTCTTGAATGTTGGAAGGTCCAGAACCATCAAAATTTCTGGTGCTAGAAGGAGGGCTAGATTAAAAGCTAAGCCCTTGAAGTCTGTTTTGATTTTATGCACATATTTCATGAATTCTTCCCAAATCAAAACCCCTGAATGTTTTTCTAACTCTACACATTTTGAAGTGTCAGTGAGCATTTTAAATGACTTGTCTAGAATTAATTTTAATAGCGAGGGTGGAATAACCTTTTTCAAGCATGCAATTTCTTTTGTTGGTTTCTATGATAGGTATGCTGTCCCATTTGACAATATTTCCTGTGGGTTGTTTGCTTTCATGTTCGAAGGGCACACAAAGAAATTGTGTCACACATTGCTCACAACCTCTATACACTCTTTCCAGTAGTTTTTAGTGAATCATGCCGTGCTTTTGTTTTTTATGATCGTAAATCCCTTAATAACAAAAAATTAAAATTGTGAAACTCACCTCATGAATCTCTTCAAGATTTTCATGATCATTTTCTTCGCTATTGTTTTGAATTTCCAGAAGATGAAGTTGACTAGGAATTCTTGGATGAAATATTTCAATATCTTATTCACGTTTTTGAAAATCCACATGATTTGGAACATTTCAAACCTATCCCAACATACCTTAGTGTTAGGGCTTCTAAATATGAGATGGAGAAGGTTTCTCTCAAAAGTGACCTTCCATCCCCTTCCCATCAAACATCTCTAGCTCTGCAGGTCGAGGTGGGAGAAGTTGAGAATCCACCTGCTGATTTATCACCATTTCCTTGTAACCCAGCTGCCCAAAATTTCTATGCATATTTGGATCGTAAATTTAATGGGTGTGTTGAAGTGCTATCTCCTCATCCTCGACCCTTATGTCCCTTTGATCATTTGGATTTTGGTTAGTTGTGTTCATCTGTCTCAGATATCACATGTGATGTTCATGAGGATCAAGTGCTAGATGAAGTTGGTGTTGAAAAACCAACCCGCGATATCATTTTTGATGAGTATGTGTGGGAATTTAAACAATAATCTGTGGTGAAGGATGGCCTCCTTCTGACCGCAACTCATTCACTTTATCTTGACATCTTCCATGATTCTGTCATTTCTAGTCCATCTTGTGAAAATTCATTTTCAGATGTTTCTACTTTCGATCACTAATCTTAACTTTTCGGAAACATAGAGGGTGAAATTTCTCATTTTTCATTACCCCCTTTGTATAATTCATCATATCATGAGGATGCCCCTATTTTTCATCTTGAACTTTTTGATCATGGCTGTCGTGATCTTTTTATTCATTCATCCAGTCATGATTATGATTTTCCCACTATTGATCTTTCTAAGCCACCGATCTTTGATGATCCATATTCTATTGAATTGGAAACTCCTTAAGACGTTGAGGCACTTCAACCTGAGCTGATGGTTATGTCACGTTCTCATAGCCTTCAGGCCAATTCCACTTTTAATCATAAATGTGTTGAATCTCTCCAAGCTCCTCATCACTCTTTTGTTCACATTGAAAATCATTCGACCTTACAATTTTCTCATCCTCCATCAAAATCACAC
Source organism: Pinus taeda (assembly GCA_000404065.3). Lineage (NCBI taxonomy): Eukaryota > Viridiplantae > Streptophyta > Pinopsida > Pinales > Pinaceae > Pinus > Pinus taeda. The sequence goes on from APFE030259735.1 coordinate 29,855, forward strand.
ATTCCTATCACTCGAGCATTGGAGGAGTCGTATGAAGCAAGCACTGTTTCAATTTTTTTTTTCTTCTTTCTTCATGTTTGCTCTTTTTCAAGTTCGAAAGCATGTACATGATTGTTTTCTACTTGCAATGTGTTAGGACACCATGGTACATCCACAGAGTGCATTTCATGTGCTTTTCGATTTCAGTTTTCTGCAAATGCATTCAAGATTCAAATGTTTTGGTTTACATTGTTGTACATTTCTTGTTTCTTGGTTTAATTGTATATCTCTCTTCTCGGTCATGCTCTTGCCTACATGGGTCAACCAATGCACTGATGGTTGAATTTGAAGTATCACTTTACATGAGTTGGCCTATGTTCTGATTAGCTTAGGAGTAGAAGTATTTTTTCTTTTCTAGTTTGTTTCTTGATTTGCTTCACTTTGTTTTGCCTTTTCCCACTTCTTCCCTTTGTTTGTTTGATTTTGCACCTACAGGTTAATTTCCACATTAAATCGTGTTTGACTTCTTAGATAAGAAAGGTCATGTCCACGAGGAACTTCTATAGCTATCAAAACTTGGTTATCTATATGTTCCCTATCTTTATGTGAATATTGCATTCTTTCTAGTCGATGATACCCTGATGGAAAATACGTTCCTTCCAGAGAGAGTAATGGTGTAATCACAATGCTTGCACTCGTAACTAGTACCACCTACTCTAATTGGTTTTCCATTTTCGGTTATCCCTTGTCAAATAAGTCAAGTAGAATAAGGAGAAGGGGAAAACATTAACATGTTTATTAGAGGTATATATAAATATCCTTCTCTAAAGGAACAACCTCTTCTTCTCTCAATAAATCAATATCCCTCTTATGCCTCATGAAATAAATAAGTGCCTAAGCACAAATATTTAAATAAATGAAAAAAAAATGAAATAAAGGGTGAAAGAAGAGAAAGGCTTCCTATGCAGAGAGGTGAAGTAACTAACTCTACCTAGGTATTGTCCAGGCTTGCTAACAGTGAAGCAATGCTTGTGTTCCTAAAGTGACTCCACCGGGGTACTGCCGAGGCCTACTGGCAGTGGAGAAACACCAAAGGTGAATCTAAAACTACGATAATCTATTTTAATTTTGCATCTATATACCCCTCATCCCCAATCGAAACAACTCAGTTTGACTTGGCTTGGTATGTGTGCTACCAATGAAGAGAATGGTAGGGAATATATCTTTACCTTAAGCTACGAAAGGAAACTATGATAATCGAAGAACTGAATAATACTTCCAGAAGAGTTAGAATCACTTTACACGAGAAAATGCCTATATAGAGAGATGGAGTTCTACCAGTGTGTCGCCAATGTTGTACTGGTTACAACCACCCTCCAAAATTTGCATATGCTTCGATTTTGGAGGCTTCCTTCTAAACCACATCATCTCATCTTGCACTTATCTAGGTATCCATGCTTCGACTGAAACTTATCCTTCTAATTTTGGCTTGTTTTTTCTCACTTAGTTGAGTTTCTAACCCACAAGCCAATCTCCTAACTTGGTCCCACAACAGTTCTAGGATTTCCTCATAAAACTATACAATTCATGAGGGAAACTAGCCCACCATTGGAAATTGTGTAGTCTTGACATCCAGTGAGCCCTGGGCTCTAGAAATGCACAGTTATGGAGGGGTAGCCCAACACTGAGCCCAGAAACTACACAGAACTCACTAGGCTTAGAAATTGCGTAGCACATGAGTAGAAGAGTTGCCCATTTCTTCCCAAAACTATGCAATATTTCTGGGTAATGCATGGAAAGTTTCCCTGAAAAAAGAATACATCAAAAAGAAAAAATAATCCCTAAAAAATTGGGATCTAGTTTTAGTAACCTAAAGGAGGCACTTGCGTTATTTTTAGAAATTGTGCCAAGTGTCACTTTTTCCTTGATTTTAGGCATGCATGTCATAAACCCTAGCTTGACCAAATCTATTTAATCAACACTGTTAGAGCTCCTTTGCACACTTGATATTAGAGATCTAGAATTTATGAGGAGATCAAGGAGCCTTCAGTGTGATCATCATCACTTTTTGGGGATGTTTTTCTTTTGTTATCTTTTGTCGCTTTTTTCTGTCACTTTTTGTTGTTTGGCTTGTGTGAGTGTTGTTTCAATGGTTTCTAGAATTTTAACTTGCTTTAGATTGTAGAAGTGTTTTTTCAAGTTATAGATTTCCTTTCCCAAGTGTCACATGAGTTTTCCTATTTTTTCACCAACAGTTGTCGTTGCGGTGACTCTCTTCACATGCTTCATTTTCCTTCAGTTTAATTAATTGCTGTAGCTGTTTCACATGCATGCATCAAGACTTAGTCATATTTGCACTCATCTTCACACCATCTTTCAGATCCATTTGTTTTTCACTCTCCCCTTGGGCATATTTGGCCCCCCTTGCCCGTATTTCACTATGCATAACTTGCACTACACAATCTAGAGCCTCAAGCCTTTGTCTTGGCTTCTCGAATTGTGCAAATCATAGCCCAGGCTAGCTCCAACTATGTACTGCATAGTTCCAGGAGCCATCCGCCCATCTTGGCCACTGAGACTGTGCAATGCACAGTCTCTCCAAGGCCTTCGCTCAAACTGAACTGCACATTGTGCAATTCTAGTCATCAATTTGCTACACTGATTGTTGGGACTGTGAAGTGTGTAGTTCCCATAGTCAGTTAGTCACCCCTATCAGTCAAAATTGCACAATCCTTCCCATTAAGAGCCTGAGTTGCTACTTGAACTTGTCTTGAAGTTATTTTGCTTTAAGCTAACATTTTCTTTCCATGAGTGTCCTCTCTATCCCACAGGTACAATAATTTTTTAAAATCTCTCCAACAGTCACAGTTAACATGGAATCGAGGAGAGCTGCATCAAAGGAGACTATAGAGAGAAGTATTGGTGAAGCAGTTGAGAATATATTAGTTGATTTACCAATGTATTCATATACTCAAATATTTACTAAGAAGGGAACAACTGACATGGCAGTAGATCAAAGACACTCTTGTAGGGACTTTAAGGAAGACTTAGAATATCAACAGGTTTATCTTAGAATCCAACGGTCAGGGTTATACAAGGTTGCATTTAGGTACCTCACCTTCTCGTGTGCAGATTGTCTCATATATGGATGATCAAACTATGACATTGAGTAGTGCTTTCTAGAGGAAGCTTTCCATATTTAGGGCATAATACTTTCAGAAGATGTATCACTTTCCCAAGTTGGTGAAGTGCATGGACTTACTCTTCTATTCCACCCATATCTATGTGAACACAAGAGACATTGTCAACAACTGGTTGAAAGAACCATCAATGTTTAGGTAAACACCCACCCATGTTTACAAGACAAAGTCCCTTAGGAAGGATTACCAGTTCTTGATCATCTTTGCCTATAGAATACATGGTTAAGAGAGCATAGAGACCTTCCGTGAAGGGTGGGAAGTCTTACTGGACTAGTTGGTGAATGATGGGAGACCATTCAACTGGTGGGATCCGTTGGCTAATAAATTGAAGTCCCATGTGGCTAAGGCTCAAAATCTGCCCAAGAATGAGCAAGAAAGGTTTTACATGTCTGCATTGGATGCAATATGTGCCCAATAGTAGTTCCCTGGCATGAGATGGACATGGACACCACAAGAGATTGCACTGCACATCTATTTCAATTTTCTTTCCGACTACAACTATCGAGAATTAATGGAAAGGCTAACTAACCACTTTATCATCATGTTATAAAAGCTTATATTTGAGCAAGATCCACCTTTCATGTCTCAAGAATAAATGGAGGCAATAGTAAACATTGCAGATTGGTATGCCTCACCAGGTGGCACCTTCATTAGAGTGTTTGGTGGAGATAAGCCTCTGCATGTCTTAGCAAGGTATGTCATTGAAAAACTAATCATGCAAGAAGTTTCAAACCACCTCACTACAAGGTTTTCAGCATGATTGCATAGGAAAAAGAAAGCGCCATGGCTGGGTCTTCCTTTGCGGATTTGATTATACGAGATTAAGCTCTTGAAAGATGTAGATGCTGAAACTAAGGACATAGTGAAATTTGAGTTTGACACTAAGGATTTTAATCCATATGATACCCATGGTATTTACAAGGACTATTGTACTAGAGTTTACTTTCCATGGATCCATGAGACATTTGATTGGCCAAAGGAGGATCCTTGGAGGTACTACTACAATGCGTACAAACTTAATGAATTGGTCATTATAAAAAGAATTTGGAAGGCTACTCTACAGATGTCAGCATGTCTAGAAGCAACACCAACAGTAGCAGAAGGAAATAGTCTAGTGTAGGACAAGGGAAAGAGGAAGATTGTTGATGATCTAGAGGGAGAGAAAAGATGCAAAATGATGACAGATATTATTATAGCAAAAGGTAGATTTGGTAGCGTAAGAAACGAGGGAGAAATAGATGAAGAAAGAAGAGCAAAAGAAGAGAGAAAAGTAGAGGTTTCAGGAAGCAGAACTAAAGTCATAAGAAACAAAGAAGAAGCTAAAGGAAGAATAGGAGTTAAGGAGGAGAGAAATAAAAGAGAAGCAGAAGTAGGAAGAAGAACAAAGGCAAGGCACGATCATAGAAGAAACATCACCAATATAGGTTGATGATATGGAACAAACAATAACTGAGGAAGAGGGTGGACAGATGCAGGATCAGGAGCTTACTCAATAGATTGAGCAACTAATTGAAGTGATTGACATAGAGTTGGAATAGGAGTCACAATATAAAGAAACTAACCTGATGCCGAAAACACCATAGGTCATCTCTTAGTCTCCACCACCTCTAATAGCAGAGCCAACCCTAATTGAGCAACAATATGTTTTTATCCTTGATGATGATCCAGTCATGGATGTGTACAATCTATCATTTGATGAGTTCCAGAAGAAGATTGTACAAGCGTGGAGGAAGAACTTTCTGGATGATCACACATCACCTGCATTTATCGAGGAAAGGGTGATAGTGTCGGACTCCAGGAAGCATCCAACTGTCATTTCCCAATCCAGCCTGGCCTATGTGGGAGTAACCAGATCAAATATTTAGTATCTAACGATGGAGAATGAACAATTGGTAAAGAACTTGTAGGCTACCATCCAAGAGGTAGAACAACTTCGAGCATTAACATAGAATGCAATTTCTGCATTGAGGGAGATGAGGACAACGATACTTGCTAAAGTATAAACACTTAGTGATACCATGCAGAAGCTTTATGACATATTTTTCATCATGCATAAAGAAGTTATCTGTTTGCATGGCCTATAACAACGGAGAAAAGAGTTTGTTCTAACTATCAAGAACATAAATGTTGCCATCGCCAATGTACAAGAGTGGACAATGCAGTACAAAGGGACCCCACTTGACTTAGAAAATAGGATGAAGCCACAGGTAGAGCTAGAGAAAGAGAAGGTCCAAATGCTAATTTAGAAAAATGAGCAGCTTGCCTCATTCACCAACAACAAACATGCCTCATATGTGTGGTTGTACAATATCTTTGATGTCCTACTGAGAAAACACTAGATCCCATCAATCGGTTCCCTCACAGATGCTAAACCCAAGAACTAAGCCTGGCTAGAGATCAATGAGTACTTGGACCAGCTAAGATGAGAAGCCACCAAGGAAGACTTGGAGCTGAACGTACACAACATGCAAAAGTACATCGGTGGTCCTGTCAAGGTCAAGACAATGCTGCTCATGCTTCAAAACAAGTTGGATACAAGTTCCAAGACCATGTACCCAGATGCCATGGAGGTTAGAGTCTTCTTCCAGAAAGACACCGTCAAGTAGTTTCGGAACACAATAACACAATACCAATCTTGGAACTGATATGTAACCTAGAAACAACAAGTGGAGGTTGATGAGATGGAATTTTCCCAAACTCTAGAATCATAGTGTTGTGTCTTGTTAGGCCATCTCTCGCCTATTTGGTCTTATATGGGTACATGTGGAAAATGTAATATTATTTGTAAATATGTTGTAAGTGAAATTTCAAGTGTTAATATTGGAATATGAAAAGTCATCATGTAATGTAATGCGCCATTTAGTGAATAAGTTGAAGAGTCATGAGGGAATTCAAAGAGTCACAAAGGGGAATGTCAAGGGTCACCTCATCCTTTGTTATAAATAGAAACTCATAACTCATAGAACAAGCTTTTGGCTAAGCCTAGGCTTAGAGAAGGCTTGGGAGTATTTTGAAGAGTCTTGACTACTCCTTAGTGTAGAGCGAGTATACCTCTTTGGAGGATCATGTGTTATTGACTGTAATGTTCCACTATTGGGGGCTAGTGGTCTTCAACGGTGTATGTATGTATGGAACTTTAAATTATAATAATAAAATCATAGCCAACACGCTTTCATGCATATGTTGTTAATATAGGACTATTCTTGTTGTATTGATAATGTATGTTATTTAACTTACACATATGCTTATGAACTACTTTGTATGCATTTGTACAAATCCTGTTGAATGTGTGTTGTTGGATTAACTCATCACTTTAACTTGTGGAATTTTCTACATTTTATCTTGTGATGTCATTTTGCTCACGTGTTCCTTTCAAGATGCGTACTATTACAGGCTTCTAAGGGGTGCACTTTATTTTCCCCTCCGTGTGTTAGAACCTTCATGCATGGCACTTGACTCTTTGCAGGGTCACACACTTTCTCTCACCCAAAGTTATCACTCAAGGAAAATGATACTTGCTGAAGTATAAACACTTTGTGATACCATGAAAAAGATCTATGACAAAATTTTCACCGTGCATAAAGAAGTTGTCCATTTGCATGGCCTATAGTAGTGGAGAAAAGAGTTTGTTCTAACTATCAAGAACATAAATGTTGCCATTGCCCATGTACAATATTGGACAATGTGGTACAAAGGGGCCCCACTTGACTTAGAAAATAGGATGAAGCCACAGGCAGAGCTAGAGAAAGAGAAGGTCCAAATGTTGATTCAGAATAATGAGCATTTCAACTCATTCACCGGCAGCACACATGCCTCATATGTGTGGTTGTATAGTAGCTTGGATGTCCTAGTGAGAAAACACCATATCCCGTCAATTGATTCCCTCAATGATGCTAAACCCAAGGACAAAGCTTGGATGGTGATCGATGAGTAATTGGATAAGCTAAGATAAGAAGCCACCAGGGAAGACTTGGAGCTGAACACACACAACATGAAAAAGTACATTGATAGTCCTGTTAAGGTCAAGACATTGCTCCTTATGCTTCAAAACAAGTTGGATACATGTTCCATGACCATGTACCTACATGACATGGAGGTTAGGGTCTTCTTCCAGAAAGACACCGTCAAGCAGTTTAGGAACACAATCACACAGTACCAAGCTTGGAACTGATATGTGACCTAGAAACAACAAGTGGAGGTTGATGAGATGGAATTTTCCCAAACTCCAGAATCATAGTGTTGTGTCTTGTTAGGCCATCTCTATCCTATTTTGTCTTATATGGGTGCATGTGGAAAATGTAATATTATTTGTAAATATGTTGTATGTAAAATTTCAGGTGTCAATATTGGAATATGAAAAGTCATCATGTAATGTAATGTGCCATTTAGTGAATAAGTTGAAGAGTCATGGGGGAATTCAAAGAGTCAAAAAGGGGAATGTCAAGGGTCACCCCACCCTTTGTTATAAATAGAAACTGATAACTCATAAAACAAGCTTTTGGCTAGGCCTAGGCTTAGAGAAGGCTTGGGAGTATTGTGAAGAACCTTGACTGCTCCATAGTGTAGAGTGAGTATACTTATATTGAGGAGCAGGTGTTATTGAATATAATGTTACACTATTGGGGATAGTGGTATTCAAGGGTGTATGTATGGATGGAACTTTCACTTATAATAATAAAATCACAGCCAACAAGCTTTCATGCATATGTTGTTAATATATTTGAACTATTATTGTTGTATTGGTAATGTATGTTATTTAAATTACACATTTGCTTATGAACTAATTTGTATGCATTTGTACGAATCCTGTTGAATGTGTCTTGTTGGATTAACTCATCTCTTTAACTTGTCGACTATTCTGCATTTTATCTTGTGATGTCATTTCGCTCCTGTGTTCCTTTCAAGATGCATACTATTATAGGCACCTATCGCTCGATATAGTACCATACAATATATTGTCGCTCTAGCTTCTATACATGGAAGGACTCTTCACCAAATGGATGTGAAAAATACAATTCTTTATGACTTCCTTAGGGAAGAAGTATTTATGGAGCAACCAAAAGGATTTGAAGTACATGATCGAAAAACTCTTGCATGTAGACTGAAGAAAACTCTCTATGGATTGAAGTAAGCCCTAAGAGCTTGGTATGCCTGCATTGTTAACTTCTTGATGAAGCTTGGTTTTACCAGAAGAAATGCTGATACAAATCTCTACTTCAAAACGGTCCAATGTACGCCTTTGATTTTGGTATTATATGTTGATGACTTATTCTTGATAGGTGGAGAACCTCTTATCCTCTAGTGTAAGAGGGAGTTAGATTATGAGTTTGAAATAAAATATCTTCATTTCTCTAGGTATGGCAAAAAATTGGTGAGATTTTCATTTCTCAAGGAAAATATGTTGTCAAGCTATTGGAAAGATTTAGTATGACAAAATATAAGTCCACAAATACACCAATGGAAATGAATTTCAAGAAGTTATGTGGTGAAGTTGCAGGTCCTGATTTGACAAATCCTTTTGACTATCGACAACTGCTTGGGGCACTGATTTTCTTAGTGGGAACTAGACTGGACATGTGTTTTGCAATCAATACTATGAACCAATATATGATTTAGCCATCACATGGACACTAGATTGATGTAAAGCATGTGCTAAGATACCTACATGGGATCATTAATCTTAGATTGAGATATATTGCCAGAGATGTGAGACTACATGTGTACTTTGATGTTGATTGGGATGGTAACTCTGCTGATAGAAAGAGCACACTTGGATGCTGCTTCAATGTGCGATCTGCCATGATATCTTGGATGAGAAAAAACAAAAGTCTGTAGCCATTAGGATGACTGAAGCTGAGTACATTACTTCTAGTATGGCTAGCTGTGAGGTAGTATGGTTGAGGATTTTCTTTGGAGAGTTGTTTCAACATGTACTAGGTACAACAATAATTTATCATGACAGTAAGAGTGGGAGTCGACTAGTAGAAACTTCCATGTTTCATGACAAGTCCAAGCACATTAAATATCACTATATTTGGGATATGGTGTAGAGAGGAGCATTGAGACTCCATCATATTGTAACTGATGATCAAATAACTGACATACTTACCAAGCCTTTTCCAAAAGGGAATTTCTTGGTATTCAAAGAGCAGCTTGGACTAGCGGATGTGAACCTTCCTAGTGGGGGTGGTCATGGATGATCAAAAACACTGAGTTATGGTCTTCCCTCCTGTTTGATTTCGCAAGTTGGGAATGGAGCCATGAGAACTCTTAGGGTTGAGGGAAATCTTGACTATAGGTTGTGCACAATCCTTGTTGTGTGTTGATAGGTGGTAATACTCCCTACCATCACGTCTTGGACTTACCAAGGGTATATCCTAGTATGCACCCTACCCACATGATGGGCTTGTTGGGATTTCTACCCATTTGGCCAATGGGTGTGGTAAATCTTGGTTTTACATGATCCTTGTCATGTGTTGAGATGTGGTAATCCACCCAAGTAGATATGGGACTTGGTTGTGTGTGATCCTTGTCATGTGTTGACGAGTGGTAATCCCTCCAAAGTTTGTGGATGTAGGTTTTCTACCACTTGACTCTTATGGTAAAGCTTGGTTGTGTATGATCCTTGTCATGTGTTGAAAAGTGTAATCCCCCTAGTCTATGTTGAGGTGGGAAGATTAGTGGATATAGGGTGATAAATGAATCTCCACTATGATTATTATTCTTCATTAGATTGAGACATCATTGTTCCGTAGAAAAGATGAATAAATATGAGTAGATAAAATATAGATCTTTGTTGCAAAAAGAAATTCCTCCCTAGCTGAGAGAGAGTGTTGAAAATTGGTAGCCCAAGGATAAATTTCCTTAAATAAAATTTCATTTTTGATAATTATAGATTGACTTTCTAAAAATAGAAATCCATGTCTAACATATCAAGTATGACTTTCCAAAAATACTAAATCACCTTGCATGAATTGGTAATAAAGTATAGTTGAAGGGAAATCACTTAAATTATCATTAATCAATCTTAATAGTTCAATCTCTACTTAATCATCAAGATTCCTCTTACACTCTCCTTAATGCATATGTTACACTCTTCTTAACTAAGGCATGTGTACCTTTCTTAATGGCATAAGTTACTAAGGCATGCATACCTCTCCTTAATGGCATGAGTTACACTCCCATAAATGACATATGTTACTCTTCCTCAAGGCATGCACATTGCTCCTCCTTTATGACAAGAATTTGTTGCTCCTCCTATAGATGTGTCTCATGTCTTCTCACCTGACTACTACTACTTGTGCATTGTGAAAGAAGAATTCTAACTTGAGAGGGAGAGAGAGAGAGTTGGAGAGACTTGAAGAATATTGTGTGAGAGAAAGACTTGAAGAGTAAGAGTAAAACTTGGTGAGCCAAGGTTGATTTAGTGCTTTAGTGTTGATTCAATTGAAGGGAAGGTTGATTTAGTATTTGAATCTATTGTTTCTATCAGTAATATTCAGGTTACAACTTGTTCAAATTTGGGCGAACTTACTCATTCTCTTGATCTCTCATTATACTCTGTATCTCTATTGAACAATTGATATCTAATATAAGAAGAATCTAGTTGAGTTTTCCCCTTGTGGGTTTTCCCCTGGTCATTGGGCCTAAATTCTTTTTGTCTCATTATGTCCTTCACTGTATTTTATTGTGAATTTGGATTATTTTATATCTACAATTGCTTAACTAATATTGTAGCAAAAATAAGTTTTTGGAATAAGTAATTGTTTCAACATATAACACCAAAATTTCTACACACCGAATTCATTAGTGGTACAATAAGGATGGAAACATTTTTACTATAAGTACATGGATAAAATAGTTTCCTTTGTAATGGAAATCATCAACTATGCGGGTGAAACATGTATTGATGTCACTATAGGGTCCATAGGTCCTAGAAGATAAACCTAAGCTCTAATACCAATTGTACAAACCCTCCAAAGTAATAAATAAATAAATAAATAAATAAATATACTCATAGTGCCATACATACAAGGAATCTTATCAACAAAATAAATTATGCATCCAAAGGTCACATAGTAATAATAGTAATAAATAGTAGTAGATGCTCTTTTTAAACTAATTCATCTACTGAATGATGATAACGAACATAAAGAATTATACACATAAATAATCAAGATACATATACCATCAACCAAGGATTTTGAAACTATGAAATATTATTTAATAACTATTTAATCAAATAACTATTACAACCTATAATACACATATAAAAAATTTATAAATCCCATAAATACCGTGAACCAATGGAATTGGACTTGAAACTCAGATCTATTTATTCCTCATTCTCTTTTTATGTAGTCCTTGTGCACACGTGGAATTTTCGCCTCTTGACCAAACATTGCCGACTTCGTGGTTGACCTCCCAACATTTCCTTGGGTACTCTTCCTCCTCACAAACCCCCAAGCTATAATAGGGTTTCACAAAAGAAGAAAAACACTATCAAGCGGAGAAGATAACTCAAGCTCAAGAGTTTTCCACTCAAAGATCCTCCACTTCCACCAAACTCACCACATATATCAATAGTCACACTAAGTACACAATGGAATTAAGATAGCCGTCCAACAACAGGGTAAGGAGAGTCCTCAAACTGTGTAAACAAGGCAACATATAATGAATCCATCATCACGATTACACATAATCGTCAACTAGATACATCACAATCAATAATAACATCAATTTGGTACACTACAATCATCATCATATCCACTAATGATAATAGTAAAAATAACTGGATCCTCGAACTGATGTCCTCAAAGAATAATATATTTTCCATAAGGATATATACAAGCTAGAATAATATCAAAGTCAATCAACCAGAGCGGGGAACTACATAATAAACTTTCTCAATGATTTATAAAATTATCTAAAGTGTCACCACTCACCAACAACACTTTCTTGTCTTCAACTATCTCTCTCATAAAGTGGTTCGAAACATCGATATACTTCATTTTAGAATAATAAGCGGGGTTCTTAGCCAAAAATATTAAACTTTGACTATCACAATCTATCTTTACAACTTAATGTACACACTTAATAAATGAACACAATCTCTATAACCATATAGTTTCGTTACTTACATTCATGGCTGTGATATATTTGTTTTATATAGTTGAGAATGCAATTACAATTTGTCTTTATCATCCTCGTAATTTTTCCTATGAATAAATTAAATTGTAATTTTTTCTTCACATATAATTACAACATGTTAGGTTCCTATACCAATAGGTTTCATCTTTCATGATTGACAGTGGAAGGGCTAAATATGTTCATCATTGCAGGCTGCAAAGGTTCCATATTTTGTGTACATACTATGAAAATTAAAAAATGAAAAGAGGGTATGCCTTAAAAGAATAATCAAAAGGCAAGAAAATCAAATGGTCAAGAGAAAAGTGAAAATGAACCCCAAACTAAAGACCAGGAAAGTGGCCAGTCAAAATGCCACTACTATCTTTTGGGCAGTATCATACTCTACAAATACTGCTGCTAATCATACTTGATGGATGGCCCAATAGCCTAATCTGGGCCATGCCATGTTTAAAATTGCTTGTTGCAGAATAGAGAATGTTTCCTGTCCAAACAGCTCAAGCTTGGCAGATGACTAGCTAGGTAGAGAAATGAAGGAGCCCAATTGCTTAATCTGGGTCCTTGGAAGAAATAAGGGTACATTTAGATAGGAGGGCAGTCAAAAGAAAAGGGGAACTATTAGGGTCTGCTAATTCAAGTGCACCCACTTCAAGTGAAGAAAAAATGTTAGGATTACCAGGTTGGGTAGGTAGTGCAAGGTTTCAGAAATGAAGGGCCATCACCAATTAGCTTATCAAGTACAAAACTCATTCCATTCAGGATATTGGCATCAAAGCAGAGGTTTGAGGACTAAACATTGGAAGCATGTCTAATTTCCCCTATTTTCCCCCAAAACATCATTTACTAACATCCCCAAGGACCTTGAGATTTGCTCAAGTGTCCTGTTCCACTTCAGTTCATGACAGGGTACCAGGTCAAACTATGAAGTTCAATCAAGGAAAAGAAGCCACATTTTTTGTGTAAAAATCTTTACTCTCATTTCATTCATCTTCCATTCCTAAGTTTTACTTCTTAAAACTTAATCTTTGCCCCTACACTCACCTCACAATGTCATATTAACATCTGATATATTATTTAGCTCCCTAAGTCCCCCCTTCCCTAATTCTGTAAAGATCTATGAAAAAATTCCCAAAAAATCTGTATAAATACCCTCCCCCTAGCACTATAGCTATATAGCCCTCTCCTAGGGAATATTAACCCATCAGGGGTTAATATTAACCCTCTTTTACCCTAAACTATGGTTTTCAATTAAAAGCTTTGGCTAAAAACCAAAAAACCATGGTCCCTGCCCTCATTAACCCTTCCTACCCCTCTTTCCGCCCTAATACATTTGTTATAATGTTTTTTAAATTAAAACATTTATAAATGGGCATGAATAAACCCAAAAACCGAAATCCTAATGTTTTTAACCCACCCTCGCGCTTAATTTATTAAAATAATCTTTTAAATTGGTGGGTCCCCGCGGCATTAAATAGGGGTCACATCAGGGTTGCCGCCCACCATCCGATCACCGGCCCCACTCGTCCAACAATGGGCGGTCATTTTCGCTGGGGAGAGGACCGACCTTTTGCGTCTCGGGGATTGGCGGTATTACTACCGTACCCCCGCCACGCGTCGGCCTCCCGCACTATTCGGATCCCCCCCCCCTTAAACTGCTTATCACCTATGGGGCCTTCGGGGAAACCACTTACCGCCCATCCCCCTTCGCTGACGTCACACCCCCGTCAGTGTGACGTCACCTCACTTTTCCGCCACCGCGCCTCCATGTCACCTCCACGTCGTCTGTCCACCCGTCTGCCCTGCCACCGTGTCACCGCCACCTGGCCACCCACGTCAAGTGCCACGTCACCCTGCCGTACCCGGACCCATGATGACATCAGCATGACATCATCACCAAAAAGGTGCCAAAGGGCCGAAAATGCATAAAAAGACGGGAAATGACCGTTATTTGTCATTTTCATTCGTTATTTCCGGAGCACTCTACATGCAAAAAACGTCATTCAACGGCTGAAATCAAGATTTCACCCACCAAAGTTGCTGCCACCCTCATCGTCGACCCAAGTACCTACAACTAATCCAGCTTGACGCCTCCCACACCGAGAAATCCAGGTATTTGCCGCATGCGACCTATTTTACCCGCATTTCTCCTATTGTTCTCCTAAATTCCTTTAAAGAAACTCTGCAAAAGATCCTCACTGATAAATTGTCCACTAAAAATACCCAAAGACATGATAAAACCCCTGCACCACAAGGCTCTGCAAGAAACTCGTGCCCTTTTGCGATTTCACCATAAAAAATGAATTGGAGAAGCTGAGCCACTGGCTAAACGCAAATACAACTGCTCCCTCATCCCTGATATCAGAAATTCCCTTAAAAAACCAGCTAATTAGCTCAAACACACTCTGGTTTTTCCAACAGAGTGCCCCACAATTTATCAAACCTGAAAAGAGTTTCCTCATACTCTTAGGGTGCTCACTGCCAACCACAATTTAATGGGCAATCCCCAGCCTTTGCACCAATCCTAAACTCAAGTAAACATCCAGTTAAAATCAGACATGGCCACTCCATCTGCACTGGATGTAGCTCCTTTGAATCCACCCAATAAAGAGCTAGAAGCTATGCCACTGGTAGACAATGATTTCCTCATTGCAGATTTTGTGGCAGAGAGGAACCACTTACAAACCTTCTGCTAGCTGAGGAACAGTCACTTGGACAACAGTGACATGTATGGCATATGGGAGTCCAATCTGCCCACCTACTTCCTACCATCTGTAAATGTCTTTCCTGAAGTCATTCACCTCTGTGCAGAAAATTATGACCAGAAGCTCAGAGCTGTAAAGTCTCCATCTGGGAGCATCCTCTTTTACATAACACCAGACTCCATCAATCAAATGTTGAACTACAAGAAAACCCAGCTGCTATACCCTTTTTCTATTAAGTACTTGCTGGATGAGGGCTCCAAGCTCTCTAGCACAGACATTGCTGCAGTGGCCAAAACTTTCATGAACGCAGACTGCCAACCTTCTGGGCCACCTCCTTTTTCATATACCAATTTCAATCAGGTAGGCAAGCTACTGGTGGACATGTTAATGTCTGTGCTGGGATTCACCACTAATGAGCATGTTGATGAAACTGTGATGGTCATGCTTTCTGCATATAGCCTTGGGAAGCCCCCTGCTGTAAAATACAATTATGCCAAGTATATTGCCAACAAGATACATGACCAACTGTCAAGGCTGAAAAGGGAAGCAATATTTAAATATTCATCATACATCTATCACCTATCCATGTATTATCAGACAGATTGCTTCTAGTGCCCTATCAAGAAGCTAGACTCACAGGGTGAGAGGAGGTCTGTCATCTTATGGTCTTCAGTCTTCCACCAAGTCCAGAATTCTCCCTATTCATACTGTGAATTTATTGACCAATTTGTTTATCCAGTCACATGCCTCTTAAAGAGGACTCCTCCTGCCAGATTGTCCAAAGATATGTAGAAAATCTTACAGCTGTCCAGGAATTACAAAATAGGTGATTGGTATTTATACCAAAATCACACAATTATCAGAATCTATGGTTGTGAGCTCTGTCCTTACAAGCTCCCAAGGTATGTGCCTATGAGGTTGTTTGCCCTGGAATACTATAGACAACTCATAAACTCTGATCTTACACACTTCCACAGTGCCAAGAAGAAAGCTAATCTCAAATTCAGAGACCACCTAGGCCCATTCAAAATGAACAAGAAATATGGTTGGCAAGAATCTGATCAAATATTGGGGCAGCAGCTCAAACTTAAAAGAATCTTCTGGTGGGTCCCTTATGACCCTGAATGCTTTATCAGTGCTAGGAGAGTCAAGTATAGGCTGCTAGCCTATAAACATTGCCCATATCCACAAATAGAACACTTTGCCAACCAAGATGAATGGGTACCTGAATCAATAGTAGAAGAACTTACTCAGGAAGAGAAAATGGAGCAGACTGTGAAAGATTTAGAGAAAACTCTTGACTTGGATTCTTGTCAACAGGTCCTGTTCAAGCAACCAGTCCAAGTAGGAGAAGGCACATCCACTACTCCAGCTGCATAGACTACCCAGAAAGCATCTACAACCACCACTACAACAAAAGGCAAAGAAATAATGGATGAATAGCAAGAGACAGAGGCAGGGCAGCCCAACACCTCAAAGGATCAAACTCAAGGGCAAGCCCCTTTACAGCAAATTGGACCACCCAAAATCCTAGTTTTGCAAACACCTCTCAATGAAGAGAGAGGAAAAAAGCGAGATAGGGAGGAGGTCACACCTCCAAGTGGGTCAACACAGCAACTAGAGGCCAAGAGGCCAAGGATTGACTCTGAAACAAAGGAAGAAGACATTAGTGAGGAAAGGGAAGAAAGCCAAGATAGAGAAAGACAATCTAGCTAGTAGACTGCCACTAGCTCATTTCAGCTGGAACAGGCCATGCAACAAGGCACAGAGGTATCCTCCTCAAGGCAGCAGGGCAAACAACCAACTGGAATCAAAGGATCATTTAAGGAGATCAAGGCCCAAAACGAACTCTTAAGACTTCAACTATATGATCAATTTTTGAAGACAACACCCTCCAAGCAGTAGAGATTGATGGCAGCATACGACATCAAGGAATATAAGATTATTTTCACTCATCTTAAGCCTAAAGTGCCAAAACCCAGATCATCTGCAGACTACACCAAAACAAGTCTAGAAGTCCTCTCTAAGGACATACACCCCATGGATCAAATAGAGCTGCACAAACAGACAGGGGAAATGGTATATACCACACTTGCAGATAGGGCTATGTTGGCCCATCAGTTAAAAGAGTCACTAAAGAACACAAATACACAGCTTGATTTGGAAAGGCTATCTTCCTCTGCTAAGGACAACAGAATAAAGACTTTGGAAGACATAATCATTGATCTGGGACATGATCCAAAAGATCCAAAGGGTGTTAGGGCCCTTATGAAGAAAAGAGAGGATGACATTGCTGCACTGAGAAATCAGGCAAAATTGCCTCCAACCATTCACCCTCAAACAACAGAACTTGCACAAGAAAAGCAAGTAGAGGATGCCATGGATCTGCTTCTGATGATGAATTACAGAATATTTCAAATGGAAGCAGAATTAGAGAAGGCATTGCAGGACAAGCAACGGGAGTCAACCTCCCAGCCCCCTCAAACATCTACAACTCTTGGACCTGCCCCTCGTACACAAGCAGTAGCAGCCCCTCCTGCCATTCCAGCACCAACCACAGCTACATCAGCAACAGGAGCAACAACAGAAGCAACAGCAGTAGCAGAATCTAGCATGAGTATGGAGGACTTGATGAAAGCTGTCAAAGAGCTTGAAACTCAAGTAACAGAAATAAACGAAGCCAAGGATAGACTGGCCAAGCTAGAGGCCAGCTATGACAAGTCCAAGATGAAAGTGGCAGAAAAGAAAAGAGAAATAAAGGCCTTGGAGGCCAAAGTAAAAACTTTGGAAAAGGAATTGCTTCTAGGCAAGACCTTAGCAGAAATCAAGAAGATAATTTGGGCCAAAATTGGCCAATCAATACATGACTAATGGAGGTCAATCCAGGAAATACATGAGCAGGTTGAACTAATAGGCATGGCTCATGTTGAAATACAAAGAGCCAGAACAACACTAAGAATCATGCCTGAGCAAGCCAATAAAATGATACATTTCCTCAATAACCACACTAGGGAGGAATTGGCAGCTCTAGAGATAAACAACATAACAGACACCATCCCGACAGCTAAGAAAGTGCTAACTTTGAGGAACTTCACTCAAACTCTGGAAAGAAAATGTCAGGAAATGAAGGCAGAAATTGATGAATTCAGGGAAAAAATGACAGTGTTACAGGACAAAGGACTGCCAAGCCTAGTGACTAGCACAGGACAGCTGCTGCCATATAATCAATATATCACAAGGATTAAAAATTATGTTGAAAATCAAATAACAGCATCCAGTAGCTCCACAGAAGAAGCAGGGCCTCCCTCTGGGCAGTCTCTGTATGACAAATTAGAAAATCTATTTTTTATTGAGCATGAGATAAATAATTTGTTTGAGGTGCCTCCAAGCTTCTACAGATATACAGAAGCAGATGAAACACTGGTGAAAATAAGGAGGCATCAGCTACCTCCAGCTGATTGGTGGCAGGAAATGTTGGAAATTCTGCCCAGGTGATGCCACTATATTATTCCTTTTTGTGAAAAATCAGATCTCAGTCATAGTACAGGTCAGCAGACAGATCAGCACGCAAGTATCACAGGAAGCATCCATACAGTGACTCACCAAAGCACCCAGACAACAAGCTCAACTAACGCAGAATTAAAGGCACAGCTACAACCAACTTTCCTGAGCCATAAAGTCAAAAGTTGTCTGACAGAAAGATAGTTGCCATCTCAACATTAAATGTTGTAGTTATTTCCTTCATTTACTTTTTTGTAAGAGAGTTGGTGGTGCAATTTATTGC